>JAJLUX010000023.1:0-145201 GCA_030564425.1 Wickerhamiella cacticola | reverse complement strand
ATGCCAATATAGTATCCAGTCCGCGCGGCTGCCATGGGCCAAACAGCTTCTAGTGTGGTGCAAGTGCAACCATGAGCACTGCAGGCCAGAAAATACAGCGGCGCGGCGCTATTCAATGAAAGCTAATCATCAGGCGAGTTTCCTAATAGAGCAACCGGGATGGTCCTCCAAAACATCTCTGAAGGGGCAGAGGGAATTGATTTAGCAGTCAAGGGTGAGCTGTGGGGGGAGAGCTCAGTAGCGGAAGTGGGGAAAAGGCATTGAGGATGTTGTTGTGATGAAGAATTATGGTGAATTTGGCCTTGTTTTATACCTGATGGGGATTTTCTAGTTACCACTTCAGTCCTTTGCTCTAGATACCCACTTTGTCCACTACATAGTATGCTTTCCCAAAAGGGTAGCTGATCTATAGCAGATCTCAAGCTGCTGCCACATCTGCTCTAATTAGATAGCTGACAGCGGCAAACGTGCAGCAATGCCCATAAGCTTCTCTATTTGGTATGGTAAGGTAGGAATATAGCTAAACAATGGCAAGGCCAGGATCTGTGGTAGCATTGCAGCATATAGGCAGCATTAATTGGCGCAATTAAATGTTATCAAACGCCAATAACAATTTTAACTAAATTTTCATTATATTTATCATCTTACACAGCCAAGCACTTTTTTTTTTTTTGACTCTCTATAGCCTTTTTTTACCTACAAACTTCAGTGCGAAATCTCAAGCTTTTTGGGTGTAGTGGTAGAACTTCTGCTGCCATTATAGTCAATAATACCTATGGCGACTGCTCTTAATATATCCTTGAGTTATATGGTATTTTTAAACCACAATTTAGGCTGATCGATTCATATCGCTGCGTCCTCGCCCCACCAGCCTCTGGTGGTGCCTGACAGATGCAGAAGGCGAGCCTAAGCGGATTCCAATGTAGATTATGAAATGCTCCGTTGCTATCAAATACAGCGGACTCTTGCAATACAGAGTCTGTACTAAAATGTAAGCGCATATACTGCTGTGTAGCGAACATCGGAGGAGGCGTAGTCCTAAGTTTTCATCTAAATAACTCTAAACAGAGCTTTTACGAGCAATTGTGTGTGGCACCATTCTCAAAAACTATTCAATTAAGCTACGCGCCATAATTCTGATATCCAGCATTCCCAACATCACGTCCAGCTGCTACTCTGTTTGTATATTCGATGTTCGGAATAAATATACAAACAAAGAAGCGGCCAGACAATGACATTGAGAGTGTAGGATATAGTCTGATTCACATTAGTAGATCATATTAGGATTAGCAGGAGTTGGCGTTTAGGCCTTGTAGTAGCAGGAAGTTGTTGGTGAGATGATACATAAAAGAAGGGCCTCACGCTCCTTTTATAGTCCGTTCTTGATGATCGGCTTGTTGAGAAAAATGCGCCAATAAGCATGTGAACAATAGCAGTATCATAAATTATGACCTCAAGAGAGGGGAAACATGTGATTAATTGGAGACAAGGGCATGTGGTTTGCGTTCAAGGCGGTAGAGCTGATCTCAAGACAGCGCAAAATAAATAGTGTAGTATGAAGTAGTAGAGCTGTGAGGTTAAGGACTACCCCATCTCGCTAATGGTCGTGCAAGTGTGGAGTCATTATGAAAAGCGCTTCACCCGGTGGCAGCTTAAGCCTACGGCGCTCAACTGTGCGCGTATTTTTGACGAGTCATCGTTAAATTGCCGTAGAGCTTATAGGACTGATACACAGAAAGTTACTGTTGTCACCACCTACGCTAAGCTTTATATATCTTCTCGTATTCCTAGTGAATAGATTGAAATACTATTGAGTTCCGTGCTAGCTGCATTGATTGTAGCAGCTTAATACTGATACCCCAAGCTACCTCCATAACAACCCTCAACACTTTCGACAATTCATCTATATGGTTATAATTTACTCAAACAAAATCTTAATTAACAAATATCAACATCTCAACCTAAAAAATACTGGCAACTTGGGTTTGGTAGTCAGTGCGAATAGCAGTGCTGGAATAACTGGGTGCCTGCTCGCCCGGAATACCATCAGGGCCAATAGCTTCCACATCAGAGCCCTCGATATCAGCTTTTGCGGTAGCGAGTCCAATCTCATTATTGTCCAAATCATAGGCAACATATACGCTAGTTAGGAATGTGTCGCCGAGAATATAACTCGTAAACTGAGAGTAGTCGATTGCATCCTCGCCCTCAGGATAAGAAGCACCGAGAAGCGTTGCCGGCTGGCCATTAGTATATGTTGTGTGGAATATAAACTGTGCGAGAGGAACCTCCACCTCTGCACCAGAAAAGTCAAATACAATGGAGCCATCCGGTATGGTATCAAGGACATAGAAGCTGCGCGAATCTTTGCCAGAGCCTGGAATTAGCCGGGAGTTGGGGATGCTCTCGCCAATGGCCTTGACAAAACCTTCAGGCAAGATACTCACCGTAGTGCCAGAGTCGAGAGTAACCGGAACAGCGGCATTAGAAACGACTACGGCGGTATCACCCTGGGAGTTCTTGAGGCTTACACCACTCAAAAGAGCGGTGAGGCGAATAGGTGTAGATGGATACTCAGCCTGACCGTTATGCGCCTCAGGGGCAATAATCACCGGCACCTTTGAGAGGGTACCGTCATAAACAGCATGGTCAACGCCGCCAAATAGGATTGACCCATCTGCTCCACTCTGGAAATTGTTTAGCCAGAGAGAGTAAGAGTTGGAGCTCACATACCCTTCGCTCTTGAGAAGCGATGGGACATTCGGGTAGGTATATCCATCAGCTTGTTTGTCAAGTACATTATAGCCAATACCGAATATGCCGTTGGCTCCAATGGGAGAAGGCCCCGATACAGCGCCAAACTCAGCATCCTTGAGTGTAGCGCCGGCAAACGATAGAGTATCATGGCCAATAGCACCATGGACACTGACACCATCGAGGTAATACTGATTAAACGGCTCGGTACTCTTCACCCACGTCGACGACTTTGAAGCGTTGAAGGTTTGGTCCACCCAAAGATTCGATGAGCCCGTGTCTAAAAGAACCTTGGCCTGGGTCGAGGGTGTCCCTAGCTGGATGACAGCCTGATAAAAAGTACGCTCATTGGTGAGTATCTCGGGGTATGCTTCGTCATCTCTCTTGGACAAGGCATCACTTTGGACAGTCTCTTTAACCTTGGTAAAGGGAAGTTTCAGAACCTTGGGTTGGGGCGTAGCGGCGGCCCCCGAAAGAGTAGCGAGCGCTAAATAGGTGAAGATGGTATTGATTTGCATTGCTTGGTTGCTTTTAACTGCTCTACATGTGCTTTTTTATACATTTCCTTGGTGGGGTTGATGCCCGGCATATATTCCGCATATTGCATTGCAGCTGCATGTAAGGCTAATCACAGTGCCCCGATATGCTGAGATATCAAGGGTGGCAAATGGCGATCACAGCAGGTCGAGCATTCCAGTGGGGTATCGCGTTCCAATGGGGGTGATGCTTCTACGCTGCTTGGAAAATCGCAGGGTTTACCAAAATTAGAATAGATATTATCAATTTTAGGCAGCATTTATCGACATTGACGTCCTCAATCGCTTATCTTGTGTTGCGTATGTGGATATGTCCGGTGTTCCCCGGGTACAAAGCGACGATCATCCCAAAAATAGAATTGCGGGTAAACTGTTTTGTTCAATGGAATTCATGAGCAGCAAGATCAACTGTGATGGATTTAGAGCGTGCTTTAGTGCTTATTAGCCATCCTAGTTCGAATACAAATGTTACTTTATGGCTACATGACAGTGCATGTGTCTTGAGGCTTCTGTACCGATGCAATGCGTGAAATATGTATTTGTAAGTCTATGGTATCAGATTCTTTGCAAGTCTGGCATACCTCTTGGCAACGGCTCGACTCTAGAAGGTCATATGGCTCGAGCGTTTTGGCAGTGTACTGTCTCCCATTTTATAGTCATTAGAAAGCATCTTGTAGGCCTACTCTAATAGGGACCACTATTGATCTACAATGAAGTGCATGATGCAGTCTGCTTGGACAGAGGGTTTCTACATCAATACAACCTTTCGGTGACCCTAATGCGGTGAGCGTAAATAACTCATATAGTTTTCTCTCATATAATCAAATGTACTCAATTTCAATAAATATTATATACATGCTATATTTAGTCTACTTCTTCAACGGTAGGTCCATCAGAGGCTCCAGCTCCTGCAGAGGCTCCAGCACCGGGCGCGCCAGCACCAGCGAGCTTGCTCATTATGGGACTAGCAACACTCTCGAGCTCTTTCTGCTTGTCTTGGTACTCTTCAAGTGAAGCAGAGGCACTGGAGTCAAGCCACTGAGTGGTCTCTGAGATAGCACTCTCAAGCTTGGCGAGGTCATCACTAGGAATCTTATCCTTGGACTCGCTCACAGTGTTCTTGAGGCTGTATGCATAAGACTCAAGGCCGTTGCGGGCGTTTACACGCGCAGCCTCTTTCTCATCGTCGTCCTTGTACTTTTGGGCCTCGTTGACCATGCGCTCGATATCAGCCTGGGACAAGCGGCCCTTATCGTTGGTGATAGTAATCTTTTGAGTCTTTCCAGTACCTTTCTCGAGGGCGGAAACGTTCAAAATTCCGTTGGCATCGATCTCAAAAGTCACCTCGATTTGAGGGACGCCACGAGGAGCAGGAGGGATACCGCTCAGCTCAAACTTGCCGAGCAGGTTGTTGTCCTTGGTAAACTTGCGCTCACCCTCAAACACCTGAATCAAGACGCCGGGCTGGTTGTCGGCATAGGTAGAGAAGGTCTGCGACTTTTTGGTCGGGATCGTGGAGTTGCGGTCAATAAGGTTGGTCATGACACCGCCAGCAGTCTCAATACCAAGAGACAAGGGTGCAACATCAAGCAGCAACATATCCTGGGTCTTGGACGAGGTATCGCCAGTCAAAATAGCCGCCTGGACAGCAGCACCATACGCGACCGCCTCGTCAGGGTTGATGCTGCGGTTGAGCTCTTTACCGTTAAAGTAGTCGGAGACCAATTTCTGGATCTTGGGGATACGTGTCGAACCACCAACAAGGACAATCTCGTCAACCTGGCCCTTGTCGAGCTTGGCATCTTTGAGAACCTTCTCAACGGGAGCCAAAGTTGACCGGAAAAGGTCCTGGCAGAGCTCCTCAAAACGGGCACGTGTAATGCTAGTGTAGAAATCTATACCTTCGTAGAGTGAGTCGATTTCCACAGGGGTCTGCGCAGAGCTGGAAAGAGCACGCTTGGCGCGCTCGCAGGCAGTACGAAGACGGCGAAGGGCACGCTGGTTAGAGGTGATGTCTTTTTTGTGTTTACGCTTGAACTCCTCCGCAAAGAAGTTCACCAAACGGTTATCGAAATCCTCACCTCCCAAGTGGGTGTCACCAGCAGTAGCCTTGACCTCAAACACGCCGTCATCTATATTGAGCAACGAAACGTCAAAAGTACCACCGCCAAGGTCAAAGATAAGGACGTTTTCCTCTTTACCCTTTTTGTCGAGACCATAGGCGATAGCAGCGGCAGTAGGCTCGTTGATGATACGGAGCACATTGAGACCAGCAATGAGACCAGCGTCCTTGGTGGCTTGACGCTGAGAGTCGTTAAAGTAGGCGGGCACCGTAATAACCGCGTCCTTGACATCGGTACCAAGAGCAGCCTCGGCGGTCTCCTTCATCTTGGTGAGGACCATGGAGGAAATCTCCTCGGGGGTAAACTGTTTGGGCTCGCCCTTGTACTCGACGTTTATTACTGGCTTTCCGCCTTTATCTGTGACCTTGAACGGAAAGTGCTTGATATCGTTTTGTGTTTCGGGGTCGTTAGTCTTGCGGCCAATTAGACGCTTGGCATCAAAAACTGTGTTTGCAGGGTTCATGGCCGCTTGGTTCTTTGCTGCATCTCCAATAAGACGCTCTGTGTCTGTGAATGCAACAAATGAAGGGGTTGTGCGGTTACCCTGGTCATTGGGGATAATCTCAACTCTGTCGTTTGCAAAGTGTGCAACACAAGAGTAAGTAGTTCCTAAATCAATTCCAACAGCTTTAGACATGTGTGTAGTTGTTAATGGTATTGTGGGTGGTCGAGCCCAGTATATATATCTGAGGTCTGGAAGGTCTGGTCGGTGCCCGAACTTTGAAGAAGGTACTGGAACCACCTGGGGTGATCCAAGAGAGAGGGGTGTAGAGCACTGATATGAATTGCTAGAGTGGTGAATAAAAAAATAGAGGTGGTTATCAGCCCTTGCGCGTCTTGGATGCCGACACCTCACCAACTCTGTGGTCACGCCAGGATGCTGTTCTGGCAACACGCATAACACCTTGCCGGCTTGTTGGTTTCTCTAAACATCTCCAATGGAAACAAGTGGTGGTACGAGCGGGCCAGATGGGTGCTCAGAATCAGCGCTAGCGAACACACGGGGCAGCTCGTGGGCAGTGTGCACACTTTGGCGTTACACTGGGGGCACGTGTACCCTACTTTGCACAGCTTGGAGTGGCACGCACAGAGGCTCGGCTCGTCCGAGGTGGTCCGTTTGGGGAACCCCATTTGCACCAGCGTAGAGTCTGCGCGCGCCGATTTCGAGTTTTCCTGGATCGGCGTGGTGACCTGCATGAAAAGCTGGCGGAAATGGTCCTCGTTGAGGGCCACGTTGTAGGTGCTCAAGTCGCCGAAATTAGTGGTCCTGGCGATCGCCGTGCACACTGCGACCTGCGCCGCCAGCCCGATAATCCGCACCCGGAACTTGGCGACGGCCAGCTGCTTGATGATGGGCATGATGGGCAGCGGGTCGTTGGACATGAGCGCGCCGAAAACCAGCAAAATCTCGCGCGTGCAGTGTTTGGGCACGTGGTGCAGAGCTGCCTGGGCCATTTGCAGCGCGTTGCCCAAGCTCGGGATCCCCCGCGCCTCGCGTTTGCGCAGCTGCTGGAGGACCTTGACGTGGTCGTGCGGGTTGCCGCCGAGGGGGCTGCTCAGGTGCGCGAGGCCGTCGACCATGACAACAATCGCGATTTGCGAAATCGGATTTTGGTTGAAAAACTCCAAAACGAACTCAATTGCGTGCGAGATTTGCACTTGTTGTCTGGTCGGGCGCATGTCTGAATCGGCCATTGCAAAGCTGAAATCCAGCAGCAACACAACGTTCCGGATAATTCCCCGGCGCACGCCGCCAGCGGCCGATTGCAGGCGCCGCTTCTTGCGGGTTTCGAGAGTGTTGATGATCTCCGCGAGGGAGCCGGCATTGTCTTCTTGGACGACATCCCAGCTGCGGTGGTACTGTTCTTCTCAGGCGTAGCCGTTGCCGTTGTCGGCTTTAGGCACAGAGGGGACGTATTCGTCGTCAGAGTCCATCAAGCGAGCAGAGTGAGCGAGAGCGTGAGAGCTGGATTGAGGGCATCACACTAAAGCGGTTGGAGGCGCTAGCTACCGAGAGGTAGCGCGAAGTACCGTCAGGTAGTGCAGTTGGTGAAGTAGTTAGTGCAGTTAGGTAGTTCGTTAGAGGAAGCTTGTAAATGAGAAACTGAATTCACTCAGATCAAGCAGTGACAGAGCGGCTCTCTGGCGTGCATTTATATGGTGAGCCAATTGGATAAATGGGCACAGCAAAAATGCAGAATATCCAAGTAAAAACTAGTGTAAATCTGCTGGTATGGCTATTGTCTGGCTAACGGAAGCTAAAATGGACCCTTAGGACGCAGAGTTGTGGCGGCCTGCATGAGCGCCACCTCAGGAAAAGGAAAGTTACCAGCGAGGGGCCATAAAGGTGGGCCAAGACTTTACCAATGGCACTCTTTGTACTTAACCAAGTCTACCGATAAACTCGTTTCCTGCAAGCCCCTTCGTACACGCTCAAAATGGACCCCTCCATGACGCATAGCTGTGGCAATCCGCATAAACGTGCAGCCTAGACAGGCATGTCTCGATATGCAAATACTCAAACTGGAAATTAAATGGAGCGACTTCGATGTAATAGCCCCGGAACATTATATCTGATGGTAGATACGGGCTCTGGCTACTGCGGCATCAGCCTCAAAGAGCATTTGCCAGGCAATTCACACCCCAGGCAACTATAGGAGCCTGGTTCAATAATATCCGCTACAAACATCTCCCCTACGTCAGCAAAGCCCGCGTTATGTAGACATGCAGATAGACCTACATGGGTACTCATGCTGTTCAGACTGCGGCTGATTGTACCGCATTGTTTATTCTAGATAAATAGTGTTGGACTTGTATGAAACAATGCTGAATTAACAGCCAGAGTAGCGGTTTGGTGGCCTAAAGTGCCAGGGTTGGTCCACGGTTGAGCAGCCGAAGCTGACTGGGGGCAGGCTCAGCCGAGGGAGCTGAATACTCAACTATAGACTAGAAACAACTATCTGGATCCTGTGTGAGACATGTACCACCGGGCTTCCTCAATAAGCGTACTCCTGAGAGTCTGCCCTGTAGTTCTGAAGCTCTGTAGAGCTATCTGAGATCATCCTCAGCACTATAATTTATCCACAAAACAAAAAGCGGCTTGCGTTACAGGTTGCCCTGGAACATGTCTCAAACATGTTTCTGGAGCCGGAGGACCGTACGCGCACAGCACAGGCAGTACTAGCTTTAGCCTGGCGAATGGAAATACGTCCACCTGGCCGTTTCCATCACACTCGCAATGAATTTAGGATCATTGGCAAGTTAATTTCAGCATATTTTGTTACTTCTATATAGCTAATCTAGTCTATGCCAGCAGCTGTGTCTGGTGGGTCCATGTACAACTTCGCATATTGGGAAAAATAGACTCTTTAGGTCACCAGGTGCTCATCCAGTCTCACCAGGGCAACAGTATGATTATACCCTCTGCTATTTAGCGGACCCACCACCTGTGCAGCAGACCCTTGGCTGAAGCTTGTAGGGGACCGGGTTCTGCCACTAACTATCACCCGTGCCCAATAGATGTACATCTAGCTGTTTAAAAATCAAAACCGCAGCCTGTTGGTCCCATCTCCACCATGCTAGTCCATCTCCAGCCCATCTCCACCACCTCCACCAGGTGGGTCCCCTATATGCACAAGCGATAATCACTTTACGTGGATCGTCTAGATACCCCTGTCATTTTGGACCCGTTGAGATACTTAAAGGGGATCGCCGCACTATATCGCCTCACTACTACCCATGGCAGTCACCCTTTCTATGGAACTCTGGTGCATAGTAGGGCTATACGTTGAGCCCGACCCGGTTGTATTTGCACGGCTCGCCACTGTTTGCAGGAATTTCTCTGAAATCTTCACCAGCGACCTTGTTTGGAAGCGGCTGAACCCTCATGGCGTGGCGAGCGATGTGTACAAGGACTTCCGCGCCAGGTCCACCGAGGGAGACCTCTTGCTGATGCCCCAAGCATGGAAATGGCAACCACTATATCCTGGCATGTGGTGTGAGAGCATGTCGAGGAACCTGTACCTCTACCTTGGATACATCATGTGCACCCTAGAGCCTGCGCCAAACGAGCCGGCCGAGATTGGCCACAAGCATCTGGTGCTTACTTGCCTGGATTTGCTGCCTAGATCCGGCTGCTTTCGCTCGCATGCTCGCGCGAGATTTCTATATGGAATGACGCGCGAGCTGAGAGGCGATCGCGACGTTGCGTATGCCGCTTGCGCCAAAGATGGATGCCTGCTCCAGCTCTTTGACGATTTTCAAAACAATAAAAGCATAGTGCTCACAGCAATTGCAAGCAAAGTGTCTAACAATTTGCACAGCTCGCCGCTCCGGTTTGCTAGTGCACAGCTTTGCGACGACTATGAGGTTGTCATGGCTGCAATAGCAAGACGCGGCAGTTCAATTCAGTATGCTAGCTACAGACTGCGCAGTGATAGGACTATCATCGAGGCAGCCATTGACAATTCCCCCGGCGCGCTCAGATACGCCGCCTTTATAGAGCGGGAATGGATGCTCAAGTGCGTCCCAACATGCAGTTATCTCCTGCAAGAAAATGGAGAGTGGAATGATGATAAAGAAATCGTGGCGGCAGCGGTTTCAGGTGACTGGATCGCAATAACGTATGCCTCTCCGCGCTTGCAAATGGACCCCGACATTCTCTTGCTGATGGTGGCAACACGCCCAGAGTCTGTTGGTGAATTGAAGCAGAGTTGGTATGCTCCGAAACCAAAGATATGGGCGCGTCTAGTCGAGCTTGGGCTGGACGCTGGCACAGTCGGTTAGACGCTAGAGCGGGGGCTGATATAGCCAATCCGTGGAGGTCAAAGTATACAGAGCATGTAAAGTAGCGGAAACAAACTCCTGGAGGATCAAGTCGAGGGCTCTCTTCACATAGTAGTCGACAGTTTCCTCGCAGACTCTGGCTAGTAAAAGGTCCTATCTCAGCGGGCTGAAGCAGGTACACTGGCAGCAGTTTCAAGTGAGCCACTAAATATCACATGTCTCTGAGACTGCCTTCAGAGCAGAATTGAGCACACCAGGCTGAGTTTTCGCCGCAGCCAATACCAGGTCTTTGCTTGACCGGAGTTCCCAGGAATGACACCCCAAGACGCGAAGACGCGCTCTTGGGCTTGGCTTAGATCTTTTAGCGCTAAATATAGAGTGTCCTGGGCACTAAACATGGTCTGCACGAGATGGCTAATATATACCATAAAATATATGTAGGTCTTTTGCGTGTGGCCAACCACTAGTATCTCTGCTTGTGCGAGGAACCATAATAACGCGTCGTACCCTGTATTTTATACAACTGATAAACCTAACTATATATTCATCTTCACATCCAATCTTGGTCCTAGGGGCTCGCAGCTCCGACTTTTCAAGCGCATAAAAGCTCAACTATGAGAATTAGAGTACACTAAATGCTAGCCATCTCGTCACTCGAGCTGCTCTTGCTCTTGAGAGTAACGATTCCTTACTATGTACGCCTCCGTTATGCTTCTAAGATTGCTGCTATAGCCCTGTATAAGATTCGCTTTTGCATCTGTCTACTCTGGGTTTCCCATTATTCTACGCCTGGCATCCTGGAAATGCCTCAATCCAAACCCATGTCTCTTGAGAGCGTCGACGATGTTGTCGAGATCAGCTTGAAAATCCGGGGTAATGCGGATCATGTGAGCGTTCACAAACACATGGGGTACCTCATCATCAAGTCTGTCGTTTGGTGGCTGTTGCCTATTGGCATCTACAACTTCAAGAGCATACCGCTCCAATGCCGGCAAGACGAGAGTATGCGGGCCAAAGATGGTAACAATTCCAGGATCTAAGAAATGAAGGTTTGGTTGGCAAATCTTCACATCCATATGTTCTCCCCCGCCTACCATCGGCCTGATATGACGCGCACACCAGAATAATTGCCCAAGGTATTTAGAAGGAGTAACGTACACGCGAACATTTCCAGGTACCACACCATGTCCCACGAGCCTCGCCAAGACGATGTACAAGTTACCATCAATCTCTGGTGGAATGTTCTGTCCCCCCCACCCAACCAACAAGTCCCCAGTCCACAAACCCTCAATCCTCTCATCTTCTGTATACTGCAGAAGCTTTTGACAGATACCACTCTTAACCCCGTAAGGATTGAGGTATCGCCAAACGCGATCGCTAGTGAAAACCTCATCAAACAGTGGTGACACTGTGGCCAGCTCGATGAAGCGGAAAGGATTAGGGGGGATGAATTCAGCTATGTAGTAGAGAATATGGGCATTGAGTAGAGGATGTTCTTCATCAGCCATGGTATTGTGCTTTGCTTGAGATCTGTATATATGGGGTTCATGCAGACTGTGCATACGCGTGCATGCAACCTAACTATATAGATTTTCGAGACTGTATGTGCCTCACACTGGCGGTTTTCCCGATTAATCCCATATATCCATTCGAAGTGAATGTATAGGTAGCTCTATTTCTTTATTGAGGGGGGTGTTCATTATAGAGTTAAAACCTTGACCATGCACACAAACTCAATTAGACTACTCTTGCATATGTCTGACAGTTTAGCTAGCTTGACAGGCTTGGCAAGCATCTGTTTAGTAAGTGTGCAAGACTATTGATTGGCTTTTTAGATTTGTATCATTTTTACTGTGCCGTTGGCAAGTTAGGCCACTAGCTAGGCCGCAATGTTTAGAGCAGAATCTTAACTGTGATGTTTCAGCTCGGTATAGCCCCGCAGCTGAGGAGACAAACGAGAGTTTAGCGGGTCACCCCACGCTCATTGGGTTTGTGCTAAACGTTCTTCCTGTTCCAGACCTTGAGTATCATCGCAGAGTCTATTATTGCCGCTTCTCGGGGATCGAGCAATGTTTCTTTTCAAGGCGTTTCGGTGCCCCTAGTCACTGTTGACCGTTCAGTACCGTTGTGGCCACTGCTAGCTAAATATGGCGAACATTAGCGAGGTATTTACGTGTCGCGGCTAAGGTAGTGATCTGAATTACGCGCATAGTTGAGTAAATTTTCAGCATTTTATGGATCCTTGGCTATTACTAGACAACACTAGACCACTGAGGCGCCTGATCATGCTCAATTACTTAGCCAATGTCAACCTCAAGCCAGCCAGTAAGTTTCTGACAACCTTATTCATATTTTTAGAGTTCAGGCGGCCACTCGAAGTCAGATAAGCTCCGTGTGTGCATAAAACTCAGATTGGAGAGAAATTTTGCGGCTCTCTGGCTGATTCTAGCTGCGTCTAAGCCATGGCGGTAACCTTAAATCTCTTGAGATTTTTGAGCTAAACTTTGCGAGTAGAGTGAGGTAGAGCGCGGCTATTGAAGCCCTCCCAAGGCCTTTGTACTCCTGATAAACTAACTAACGGGACTATTTTGAGCGTAGATGCAGGCAGCCAAGTCTAGGCTGTCAGCTGTCTACGGCGATCGCGATCGCCGGGCTTATCAGGCTGATGTCTGAGCTACTGGTTGATACTAGCTAGCTACACTGGTGCTTGATATATCTAGTATCCTTCTAATTTCTGTGTATTTTATGTATATGGCCAATCGGTGCTACTAACTGTCCTTGCATGGGTCATAATCTACCTTTGCAGGCGATTAAGGTGGCCCATGTGGTGTCTCCGCTTGTGGTATCCGTTGACATCTATCAGCACCTTCACATACATCAGCACCCTCAGTTCTGCATTACCAGGAAAGGCCTCTTCAGGCATGCCAATCCACTAGGCACGCAGCGGCATGGCTCCTTATACTGGTCCTACCGGCTCGACCGTATACCTCTACAGGTCCACCAATTCACCGTATCGCCCTATGACTTTGATGCTCCATTTGTAGCTCTATCTGCCTCACCTCCGATATGCGGCCCAAAGTGAGTAAACGCTAACCTCCACAGGTAACGAGCGTAGAGTGCTATATAACTTAGTGCTGGCCCAGAGTCAGCTCTAGCCACCAGAATCTATAGATTGCGGCTTGAGCTTATCAAGTAGAAACTGAGCAACAACAGCCAGCGATGAGCAGGGGGCCCACAACGCCAGTACCACACTATACACTCTCCACTAGAAAATCTACGAATTGCTCTGCCTCTGTGCTGTCCCCAATTGGCCTCCTCTACCAACCACCTAAAGCAGCGCACCCAACCACTTTACCTCACCACCCTTGCACCCCACCTTCCCACCTTGCCACATGCCAATCTCACTACCGGAAACAGAGCGGTTTGAAGGCTACGAAAGAGAGTTTCTGACTGTTCAAGACGATCTTAAAGCCAGGATCGATGATGGACTTGAAGGCGCCGACCGGTTGATCGACGAAGCGTACGAAATCCTCGATAACTTGGCCCTCGAAATCCAAACCATCCCTTCGGGGCAAAGAGCTCCCTACAATGCTAAACTGCGCGGGTACCGCAGCTCAATTGATAAAGCTAAACGTGATGCAGCCAATCAGGGCGACCGCAGTGCTTTGTTTGGCGCTAGAACCAAACCGGGCGCACCAAACGGTGATAGCGACCTCGGCTCGTCGCAACGGCAGCAGCTCCTGAGCGGCCAGCAAAGCCTCGAGCGCAGCAGCGACCGGTTGCGCGAGAGCCAGCGCGTAGCCAATGAGACTGAGTTTATTGGCGCGTCAATTCTCAATGACCTGCGCGGCCAGCGCGAACAAATCGAAAATAGCCGCAACACGCTGCATGAAGCCGATTCGAATGTTGATAGGAGTCTACGGACTCTGCGGACAATGGCGCGCCGCATGGCAGCGAATAAGGTGATTACTTATGCGATTATTGCTGTTTTGGTGGTGTTGATTATATTTGTGGTGTTGAGTAAGTTTTGGTAGCGGACAGCAGCTGGCGGAGATGGCTAGCTACAGGCTATGTTAACTAAGTTGTCAAGCGGGTCATAGCGACTCTGGCTGGCCGCTGGCAGAAGGCCAACGCTGCCTATAGTACTAGTGCACTATTATGCTAGAATATGTATTTATCGATTGGTTTATCTACTTTCAGTAAGTTAACCAGGCTGCGCTGGGCACACTGCGCTGCCATCTCCTGGTTACTGCCGATAATACCAGGAGCAGCTAAGATTGCCTGGTGTAGCTACAATTGCCTAGATGTTCACCAGGCAGTCATCGCCCGTTCCTTTAGAGTCATTTGCAAATTCTGCAGTGTGCATACTTCCATGAGAGTGCCAAGCGAGGATCTCACTAATGGATGGTGCAATTAACTGCTTTTGTGGTGGAAGGCCCACCTCAGGGCTAACCTGAAGTGGGTTGCGAGCAGAGGATTCGGGCCTATACAGCATGACTGGTAGTCTCATTCCAGTCAGAAGTACATAATTTAGCTCCATCACCATCGCACTTGCCCCGCTCCGTTCACCAGCTGTATGCATCGCCTATGCACTATAGCCACAACTATGCATGCCTTATGGGTCAATTTTTGGGGTTCCCGCGGTGAGCCAGAGAAAGTAACCACGAGTAGCAAATGTGTGGATAGTGCTTGTCCTAAACCTGGTGGATTCATTCACGCCACTACACAAAGAGCGCCAATAGATGCAAACACACGCCACAACTGTGCATATCAGCGTACGCTCTTATCCACAGCGGCAATATAGCAATTCACTGATCCAGCACTCTCTTAAAGATTCTAATCTGGCAAATTTCTACCTAACTCTATCTGGCTTGCATGGTAGGTAGCCTTGATCTGGCAGCGACCGACTCCCGTTACCAGCAGAATAGCGACCTTCCTACGCCTTTTTGTGAGAATTTCTCCACATTTCCGTCGCACTTTTTACCAATTATTTATCACGTTTTTACCAACTTTATTTACCACAGTTTTATCAATTGTCTTGGCTGCCTGGAGCAGTTACCTGCTTGGTCAGTGCTCACATTGTCGCTCCGCTCCAAAGTTATGGACCAACTGAACTCGCTTGCCGCCAATATCCGCGCGTTGTACCCCAAACTCGCAGACAACCCCCCGCCAAATGTATGGCCGACCCTAATTATTTGGCTAAACCGCTTTGAATCAGCCCGGCAACAACAAACCCAGCTCCTGGCCCCGTCGACTGCTACTGCTTTTACCGACCGCTCGCTGTCGAAACTTCACCGCCAATTGTGCATTCAAATCAGGGATTTTTTCTCTAAATATGGCGAATTCACTACAAACGGTACGGAAAACCTATATCTACTCGAGCAACATACCTTAATTTACCTTGACGGCACTTTTTCACTCTTGACTAACTAATGGCATCGAGGCCCCGTGGAGTGGTGGGCAACGCTGTACGCACCTACTCGAAACTCTACCTTACCCACCAGTACAGCCCCGGGACCCCCTTTTTCTTGCCTAAAGGTACCCGGGTTTTCCAGAAACTAGCGGCGTTTGTACGAGCCCAAATGCACAATTATGGGTTTTCAGAGGTCGTCACCCCACAGCTTTATCGTAAAGAGTTGTGGAAAATCTCTGGGCATTGGGATCATTACAAAGATGATATGTTTGGGGTATGCAATGGGCACGGGCATAATGTGGACCAGCCAGAGCCAGAGCTAGAGTCTACAGTTTCAGAGGGCCTTGACCTCGAGTACTCGTTGAAACCCATGAACTGCCCCGGCCATTGCCTTATTTTCAAATCTCAGGAACGTTCATTCAGAGATTTACCGGTAAAATTAAGCGATTTGAGCCCCCTTCACCGCAACGAAGCGTCGGGAGCCTTATCTGGACTCACACGGGTACGCCGGTTCCACCAGGACGATGGCCACATTTTCTGCACTCCAGAGCAAGTCAAGCAAGAAATCAGCAGCTCTATCAAGCTTGTGGACACGATTTATACCCTTTTTGGCCTCAAGTATAGCATGACGCTGAGTACTAGACCCACAGAGTACATTGGCGACCTGGCGCTTTGGGACCGTGCCGAACGCGACCTCGCCAGTGTGCTGAGCGAGTACGGCGAGTACAAGGTAAATGAGGGTGACGGTGCATTCTACGGCCCAAAAATCGACTTTATGGTCGTGGACAAGCACGGCAAGAGCCACCAAACTGCCACTATTCAGCTCGATTTCAACCTGCCAATAAAGTTTGGTCTCGAGTATGACGGCGCTGATCAGCAAAAACACGTGCCGGTGATGGTCCACAGAGCCGTTTTCGGGTCGTTTGAGCGGTTCATGGCGATGCTCATTGACCATTTTGAGGGGAAATGGCCGTTCTGGTTGAGCCCGTACCAGGCAATTGTGCTTCCAGTTAGTGATGCGCATGCCGAGTATGCCCAGAAAATCTCCGATACGCTCCGCAATGTCAACCAGCCCGGTGTGGCGGCTCTTTACCCACAAGTGTTTGATGTTGAGGTTTTCGCTCAAGCTGAGCCGCTGGGAGGGAGACTGAGGAGAGCCGCTGAGTTGCACCCTAATTATGTGCTTGTTGTTGGTGATAAAGAGGTTGCCAACGGCACTATTAGCGTCAAGAAACGCGGTGAAAAAAAGAGTAGAGAGATGAGTTTGAATGAGCTCAAACGGGAGTTTAGTGAGGTTGAGGCGCGGTATGAGTAGCGATAGAAGCTGTTGAGCCAAATCGTTTTCTGTATATAAATAAATAAGCTATGTCTGAGCTGAGTTGAGCTGAGCACTTGAAACGTCGACAGCACGTTGACTGTGGAGAGTTGCGGGCGGCGTCACTGATCGTTGTCTGTCCCGAGCAAAAATCGTGATATACTACACCTGGTCGTCCCTAGTTTCTCCGCCAGACTCTCCATCTCTGGCTTCGCCCCTCGACTTGCGCTCGCTCCTCCCCCGCTCCTTGACAACATATAAACTAGGAGCTTCATGCAAGTCTTCCCAAATATCGCTGGGCAGGTAATCCCCATACTGCTGTATAAACTCGAGCCGCGCATTTAGTTCACGCTGGTACTGCTGCGACATTTTCGAGTTTATATCCGATACAAGCGCACTGATCTGCGTCTGGTACTTTTGCCGGCGTTGTTTTTCTTGCTGCAGTGCGTCAAACCCTTGCTGAAACAGCTTGTAGTACTCGCACAGCCCATTAACCTCGTCAATGAGCAGGTTGACTGTAGTGGTGCGCGATTTTATCTCTGAGTTGCGTTCTTCGAGCTGGTTGAGGTAAGTGTGCAGTTTTTGGTGGATGAAAATATCCGTTTTATTGAAGAAATTTGCGAAATCCGCCATTAATTGCTCCAGGTCAGTGGTGGCACTAGCAGCCAGCTTGTGGTAGTTTTCGACCAACGAATAGTGAGCGTGCAGGGTATGTAGTGCGTCCTCGAGCTGGAGCCGGTCCTGCTGGAGCACATGCCCCACTTGCTCGATCTCTTGCCGGTCGTGCAGGGTGCGCGCCTCACAGCACAGGTCATAGTGCCGCGTGATCGAGTCCAGGAGCTCTGCCATATCCTGGACTTGAGTAGTAATAGAAGTGCACGCGTGATTGAGATCTTTAACGACATTGGGCCACTGCAGCTTGGGCATTGTGTCCCTGAGGCTCTGGATCTCGCGCTGGACTTGGGCCGGCAGTTTAGTGAGGTGCGAGCCTGATTTCAGCTTTTCCGTAAGAGCAAGGACCTGCGACTGGAGATTGCTAATGTCTGCTTCGTGGACAAAACTATAAAGCGTTCTGCCGTCCTCCATCTGGGTCTGTTGCAGCGAATCAAGCAGCGCCCTGAGCGCCTCGTCGGATCTCGTCAACCGAGCAAGCGAGTCACGGGCCGACTCCTCAGCGCCCTGGATGGTATGGTTGAGTAAAATATAGGCATTCCCCATGATTTGGAGCTGCGATTGGAAAGCTTCCTGGAAGAATTCCGCTTTGGCCCAGAGAAGGAGGGCTTTCTCGCTGTTGCGGCAGCACTTGCTATAGAAAATATTGGCTTCCGCACACAACGGATCTGCCTGGCGTAATGCCAGCTCTGCTTCGTCCTGGAGTGTCTGGAAGTCCATTCAACGGGCGGTGGCTAGAGAGATTAGAGATAGTGGTGGGGTGGTGGGGTGGTGGGGTTAACCCTCAGATCAATTTAAAAGCTTGTGCTTCCGCCTGTTGTGATTGTTCTAGCTTGTTGATTCAATTTGTTGGTTAAACTTGTTAGAATTCATGAGTGAATACACCTCAAGCATGACCTTGTCTTCCCAGTGTGTGACCTCACAGAGTCAAATTGGGGACTGCTAGCGTCAAACTATCGTCGTTGAGTCCAGAGTATTGCATAGACTACTCATCAGCTCTTGTACCATTGAGTGAACACCTAGACAGCCTCAGTATATATTGAACCGGTTAATGTTGCAATAATATCGGAAGAATTGTGGTGCACCCACGCTTAATATATACATTACTGCCAATTTTGACCGCTAGCTAAACTGGGCATCTCCAATGCATCATAAATATCGTTTGGCTCGTTGGTTTCCAGCACGTCGAGCTCGTCGCTGATCTCGGCCGGAACACTCGGCTTGAAATAGTGGCCGCTCGTGACATCCGTACCGTCAGTTCCACCACCCCAGTACCATAACATTTCCTTGTAGTTGGGCAAGTGTACCGGCAGCTCCTTGTCGGCATCGAGATAGATATCGTACGAGACGATCGGCGGCGTCTTGAGCAGCACAAGGTCTTCGGAATCCTCTCTGGAATGCTCAGAGCTCGAGTAGTGGCTTTCGAGGTCCTGGAGGTATTCTTTATAGTCTTTGGAAAATGATGGTTCATTAATTTCGCTGCGGTAATTCTTGGCGGCAAACAGCAGCTGTTTGGGGTTGAGTTCCTTGAGTTCCTGCATTGTGGCAATCACGTTGGTGAAATCAGAGCCAAACCCGCTGAAGCATTGCAGCCATTGCAGCATCTCGGCCACACACGAGAAATGTGTGCGGCACAGCTGGTCCAGCGACTTGTAGGTAGGCGGCCCCTGATGCAACTCGTCGTCGCTGGGCCTGGTATTATTGTTGAGGGCCCAATCCTCGAGGTTGGAGATATTAAGACGGATCTGCATCGCGCGTACACGGGCCATGTACTTGTGGCTTTTCAGTATCGCATTGAAAATAGTGGCCCCCAGCCAGTACAGGAGCTGTGAATAGAGGCTCTGCACGAGCACCGGGTGCACGCTGTACATTTGCAGCACCAGCAGTAAACTTGAGAGCACCGAGGTGATACGGCGGGGTGCTGGTTGCCGCAGCGCGTCCAAACTTGGCGGCAGGATATGCGGGGTATCATCGATGGGCGACTCGCGTTTCCGCCATAACGACCAGTCGCCACGGTATTTTATGCTATCAATGCCAGGGATATTTTCGTAATCGAGAATGCACGGTTTGATGAGCGGCTGGATGAGTTGTTGGGCCACTTCGAAAACACGAGTATAGAGACTCAGCAGCAGGTCCTGCAAGTTTTGCTGAAAAGTATTGGTTTCATTATTAGTTGTGGGGTCCCGTTGCAGGTAAAAAAGGAGGGCGTGCACATTTACCAGCCAATAGCACAGCACCTTGAGGTCATCGGTTGCCGCTACTTTGGTGATTCGTTGGATCGCGCTGGATATAAGACCCACCAGTGCTTGCTCATTGTGGTCATAGCAGTAATGGCGGATTGTGAGAAACAATGTGTTGGCGGCAAGCGGCTGCCCCTGTTTTTGGAACGGCACATTTGACGTCACCACGAGGTCCAACAGTTGCGGGAAAAGACGCGGCGGGACGGGGAAATCCTGGTGGTTTGCGTTCCAGTCGAAATCCTCCTCTTCTTTTTCGTCCACTAGCTGGATAGGAGCCTCCTCAACCCCCCATTCGATACCGAGTGCTCGGCTGCTCTGGTCCAGTTTCTCCTGGAACTTGGCGTCCTCATCGGTTGGATCTGTTGCTGCAGTGTAGAAGGACGGCGTCGCGTCATCAATCAGCTGGTGGGCGGCGAAGTACTGGTAAACAGCTGACCCCTGGAGGCACATGGAGGTAGCGCTGCGGCCGGCAGAGGTTTTGTAGTTGACGTCTGCGCCCTGTTCCACTAATTTCTCAACAATTGCGAGCGAATTGTTTTGGACAGCCCACATGAGCGGCGTCCACTCGTTGGAATCAATGGCGTTGACCTGCGCGCCGTTCCGCAGCAGCTCCACAACGGCGTTTTCAGAGGCGTAGCAACATGCATACAACAATGGCGTTGATCCCGTTTCGTCGCTTTTGTTTATATCCACGTATGCGCGCGCGTCGGGGTTATCCATGATTTCCTGGATCCGCTCGCTGTTGTTGTTTTGGCTGGCTTCTATTAGCGCGCGCTGGATTTTATCCGAGGGGTCATTGTTGGCGAGAATTATATCTTCTAAATCAAATTCATCTTCACCCCACATGTGCTTGCTTGAGGGAGAATGGGTGAGGTGGACGGTGTGTGGCTTACTCAAGGACAACGACCATAGCTCGCGCTTCGCCGCTCGCTGTGGGAGCCTACACGCAGCTATGCGTAGAGAGATGGTAAATTAGTTAGTTTTTGGGGGTGATGGGTGAGGGGAGGTTATGAGGCTGAGCTGGTGCTGCACTGGTGCTGGTGCTGGCTGGGACTAGCATGAGTACTCTGGCAGCTAGTCACAGTGTCCTCGTCCTGAGTTATTCCTCTGTATCAGTACTGAGATTAGTTTAGTTTAAAACCTTCTGATCTTGTTGAGGAAGCACTGGCTACGACCATAGCGAGCGGCGAAGCCAGCGAGCTATGGGAGCACACAGCTATGAGTGCCTCCACACAGCTATGGGTGCCTCCACACAGCTATGGGAGCCCTATAGCAGTTATGAGTGCCTCAACACATCTACGAGTGCCTCCACACAGCCATGGCTACCTAAGAACTTGGGCCGACTGGAGCTCACACTAGCACTCACCCCCACCCTACCTACTAGGAGCTACCCGCATATCCATAGCTTACGCTTAATACATAAATACATGCAATTATAGAGATGCAGAGTGTCTCGGGAACTACAAGTGTTTCCCTAACGCTAATTCACACGGGCATATTGTTCCGTGTTCTCACCAACTTTGGTGCTCACACATGTCGTGCCCAGTAGGGGACATTCAAGCAGCCTTCATGTTGGAGCTGGCAAGGGTACGATTGAGGGCCGCTGTCAGTGCCCAGCAGTATATTAGGGGCTAATTAGACCTACGGCTGGACCTTCAACCCCGGGATCAAAGTACTGGCCTGCTTTTGCCGTTCCAGTTGCTTGGCCCGCTGCCGGAACCTCTCCAGCTCATCCTGAGAATCCTCGGCTCCTGTATCCTTGTAGAACCGATCATGGAAAGCTGTGGGGTCATTAGGTCGTGCACGAGCCCATAACCGGATACTCTTGTCATTAGAAGCAGTGCAGAGGACATGGCCAGTAGGATGGTACGCCATATCCCAAATAGGCCATGAATGGGCTTTGGGGATCATCAGGTTGGGTTTCATTTGCTCTCCCTCTGCGGTGTCCAGCAGGAAATGGCCCACTGCTCCTTCCTGTGTTCCGGTACTGAGCAATTGCGAATGGGTAGGGTGCCACGCGAGAGCACTGACATCAGAGTCGTGGCCGCGCAGCACGAGCGTGTGCTTCATCATCCGCAGATCGAAAATACGCGCCGAGTTGTCTCGGGACCCCGACGCCAGCAAATTCTGGGCACCCGTTGGCTGGAACTTGGTTTTGGAGATTGTGTTTTTACTGCCGTGGATTGTGGATAAACACTTGTGAGTACGCGGGTCCCATAACTTAATCAAGTTGTCCTTGCTTCCCGAGACCACTAGCGACATGGAGGGGTGCCAGTCGCAGCATTTAACGTCCCACCCGTGACCCTTGAGGGTGGCCTCGTCTTTCATGGAGTTGAAGCTCCAGATCTTGACGAGCCCTTCGTCGCTGCATGTGGCGAATTTCGTGTCATTGGGGGAAAAAGAAATGTCGCGCACGCACTCGCGGTGGGCGCTGAGGATATGCACATTGTTGAAGTTTGGCTGCCACACCTTGAGGGTACCATCTTGGTCGCCGGAAATGAGCCAATCGCCGCTGTGCGAGTACGTTGCGCACCGTACCGCGTTCTCGTGTGCCTGCATGAGCATTTCAAAGTTGAAGTTCATGCCGTTCCACAGCGTAAACTCGCCCGACATGGCCCCCGTCAGGATACGCCGGCCCTCTGGCGTCCAGGTACAGCAAAGGACGGGCTGCTTGGATTTATTAATGTTCATGCGAATGAATTTCGAGCATAGCGAGACGTACGGCGCGGTGTTGTAGTGGAAAGGCGGCGCGAGGTCCGTCAGGTACGTGCTATCTGGTTTGATCGAGTAGTGCAGCTGCGGGTCATTTATGGATCTCCGGAGAGAAAAATTTACAAAACTGTTGCCATAGTCGAGTACTTGCCGTTCCATTAATGCGGGAACTAGACTGTGGTGAGAGTGGTGAGAGCCTTAGTGAGCCTACAGTGGGAGGTGAGGGAGGAGCTGGATGGTGCCAAAACTTACACTTTGGCTTCCTTTGTGCGGTAATTTTCCAGTGCTCGCTTGATTTTCATGAGCGTTGAGGCCGTTACTTTGAGGTTGTTGGAGCATGCTTTGATTGTGAATCAATGAGGAGCTTTTGACAACACATTGAAGCCTTGAAGATGCCTTCTTATCTGCCATCGATGTACTACAAGCTTACTTAGAACCCACTATAGATATTAACCACTAGCACTTCTAAGCTGGTCACATTTGGGATGTACCCGTCCCCAATCACTCTGTCAACCCTTAGACTGGCAAACACCTCTGTTTACTTTCATACTTTGAGTGCCTATACCAACCATCCACCAATACTCCTAAATCCTAAACTACTACTATAAGTAACCACCTTATACCTGCTCAAACTCTAGTCTAGACCCCAAAGAAACCACCACTTGTTCTCTTTACCTCACTTTTCTCCACCCTATACGCCTTGCAAGATTCCTGAAAGTGGACTCCCACTTAGTAATATACAGACTATGTAAATATAGACTGCATGCTGATAATATCATCATGCCCCCCGTATACGGTCACTCTTCCTCAGATTACAAGACTTTACTCGGTCGTTTCAACCTCTACAAAGTCGACCAGTATCGCATCATCACCGATTCTAAAGAAAACCGCACTCTCGACAAAGGTGACCTCCCCTATATCAACCAGCTCCCCGCAGAGACTGATCAAGAAATAAGGGAAAAAGAAACAATCACCAACATCTTGCGAGGCGATGATCTCCCTCCCCCTCAATGGGTACCTGCTCCCGAATCTTGTTACTTTAAAGACCTTGACAAGAAAGAAACCTGTGCCTTTCAAAAGTATATCTGTCTCAAGTGTATGGTCTATACCTCCATGTTCAGTAAAGACAGAATTACCGAGCACGTCAGAAAGTGCACTGGCACCCGCGCATCAACCAACGATCTTGGCCCAGAGCCTTCCTTTGAGACTCTTTGCACCAACAACCTCATTGGCGAAGGTCTATTGTGTATGAGATTCGCAAATAACCCCAGCTTCCCTTGGTTCCCCACTGTGAAACCACCAATACCCTTCGCCAATGTAACTGAGGTTAAGGTCTTGACCCATGTGCCCCCGCATTATGTTGTCTTTGACAAAAAATTTCTTAATGTCACGCCAACGTATACAATATCTCGTCCCTCTCCGTTTGAGAAGCGTACCGGCGCGAACGAGTTTTTAAAAAGTCCAATCCCTGCGTTGCTGCCTGACACAGTCCTAAAGAGAAGGTGTGTCTCATCTGACCGCAAACCTGTCGAATATCAATCCTGCTGCAAATTCCTCCAAGACATCTACGCTGTTGCCGGTGAGAATTACAATTGCGCTAGCGACAAGGAGCGCTACTTTATGGGTGAGATTCTCGGCGAAAAGGGTTATTTGCGTACCTTCAAGGATGAGACCACCGTGTATTTCTATTCACGTTGTCTCGCAAATTTCCTCTACTGGTTAATGTCCATCAAATGGGATTCTCTACCAGATGACTTTACCTTCAACCGTCCGCCTTTAGATGTGATGGGGCACCTGCGCTTTCTTGAAGCTGAAATTATCCAGAAAGGTGTCGTGCAATCCCCTCAAGGTTATGAAGCTGTTGGGGCAACTGTCGAGCTTTCCCATATCAAGGCATTCGCAGCCGTCCTCAAGTGGGTCTTATCTGAGGATCTCGCAAGTCGATGCCAGCACAAAGTCAGAACCCAATATTCTTGTCCAATGATTGCTTGGCTCACACTTTACATGCGTGCACCTCCCGACACCATTTTCCTTGTCCATACCGCTGATAAGTGGTGTTCAGAGCTAGCCCGTCTGTGTTGGTGCATCTTGGCGTATACATATATGGCCGAGATTTACATCGACCTCAATGAGCCAGAGCCGCACGCCGACAAGACACTCGATGGCCCAAAAAAGTATCGTGACTTTTGGACGGCCAATTTCGTCAACAGAGAGTTCGATTCGGGTTTCAGGTGGTTGGTACGGCTGCGTCATTACATTGTTTCTTGGTGCTCTGACCTCACTGGCAGGTCTACTGTCCGCGCAGTCGCAGGTACTGACCTCTTGGTCCCAGAATCCGAGAACGATGTTGACTTTGCTGCCATGAAGTTGAAAGGACTGGATTATTACAAGGAACTCATCACCACTATGTGGACTCAGATTTGTCCCTATGACTATGACTCGTGCGTTGCTGCAGCTCCACTGACAAAATACTACAGGGATGACCCTTTGAATAGGACCATAAACTATTCTCTGATCGATTGCGCAGAGCCGGCTACCTGGATGGACAAGCAGAAGAATGCGTATCTCAAGATCGAGACGGACCTGTCAGAGGCCCATCGCGCAGTTGGCCGTGCTTACCAGGATGGCGACCGGGTCGATTTCGCCTTCACGGTGGAGAAAATCCCCGCTGTTCTCGACCTCATCCGGGAATGGAAGAAAAAGTTTTTCGCCCTGTTGTTCTGGACTTCGGGTGCTAGCTTGAACTATACAAAGTGGCGGGAAATGTCGCTTTTCAACCATGATCACGTCGACAGGTCTGTCTACATTACCAGCGATCTCGATCTCGCCAATCCGGTGGTGTGCATAGGAACCTCACACAGTGAGCTCATTGATAGTATTGGCCATAAGCATACACGCTATTTGGACGAGCGTCTGGGACAGCTGCTTGTGTGCTACCTCCGCTTTGTACAGCCTTGGTACGAACTCCTGACCGCATCTCTGAATCATGACAAGGAACCAAGCAAAAACTACCGCTACTTTTTTGAGCATAACGGCGAGCTCTGGAACTACCCGGACTTTCGAAGCGCTTTATATGAGTTCTCGGGTACCAATTACAACGAGTGCCGTTACATGAGTGATTGGATTATCGAAGAAGTTTTAGGCAGGAACCTGTTTTTCGAGGAAGATGATGACCCCATTCTGGATTACAAGGAGGATGATACCGACATCGCGTCTTACTCCTTTCGCCACAAAATGCGTGTGCACGGAATGACAACATCTCGTATGCTTCAGGACTGGTTCTGGAACCGCACCGGACTATTTCTCAGGTCTCCTCTTCGCTGCCCTCTCGAGGTTGTACCACCTGCTAGGAATGTCTCTCATTTTCAACCGATGATTGACCCCATTACTATTTTAAAGGAGCGCAAATCTACTCTAAAGCGTCCTCTCGATGAGGATGACGCCTCTTCCTCTGATCTGTGCACACACTAGTGGAGACAAATGCCTGCCCTTCCTGTTGAACACTACCAAAAAAATCCAACGTATACAATGTATTAGACACAATGGGATATTGTGCGATAATTTATCGTCGCCCACGGGGCCTGTGGATTGCATGGGTGCGTATATAGCTCACATATTTATTTATGACTATTTATTGGGAGCCTAAGACTAGAGTCGGGGGTGGAGGGAGGGAGGCAGGCAGAGGGCAGAAGATGGGGTATATGGTGTGGGGGCTGCTGTAAATTGTTGAGGTTTGTGAGTTAAGTGAGCTGGATCTCGTGAGTACTAGGCGACAAGTGTGCCCTATAGGTAGGTAGAGCCAAGCAGGTAGGAAACCATCTGGGGGAGGTAGCTGGTATATAATTACAATTCTTGATTACATTCTATACCACCATATATGCCCACTTATTAGTAGTACATTTGGCTACCGTGGGCGGTTTCTCGGCTCTGCAGGCCGAACGTTAGCGACTTCCCCTGCATATGGCAGTACCGGACGCTTCTTTGAAACCCGTCAGTAATTCTCAGATAGGTTGTGTCAAGTAGTTACGTACCTTGTGTAGCAGGGGTCCTAGATATGCTGTTCGTCAAGCTACTAATTGCAGCTCTACAAACCGTAGATGCACAGCACCGCAAACTAGTCTGTGAAGGCTGTGAAGACGGGCAAATAGACAGAAATATGTTTGAATCGGCATGGATCAGCGGCCACACAAACAGAGTGAATGCTACTGATAAGTATATTGACTGCTTGATTCAGCTGAACGTGACTATGATTGTAGAGCGTTTTATTCCATCTACATTCTACTCCAATACGCAATATTACATTTGGTATGACGATAAGGTACATAACGACACACGCCAGTTTGAGCTCGATATACTTGAGGCATGTTTTGAGGATATGAGCGACGATAAGATCGATGATGATATTTGTTCGACAGCGTGCACTTTGGAATGCACATGGGGGGACCGCGAGATGGCTCCTGGGACGCTCATAGGGCGCATGCCCATTTCGGTTATCACGGTGACTGCTGCCCGTGGGAAAACAATGACGTGTATTTCCTTGACGAGTCGACCCGCAGTGAAAATGAAGAGTACTGCTGCTCGGATCCAGAGCGTACCCAGCACGAAATAAGCTCGTGCGGAATGGGCCATTGGGACAGAGAGCTATACGAGACAGCGTGGTTGAAAAACGGTCAAACTATCAGGGGAAATTCTACGGATGAGCACGTTGGCTGTCTAAACAATCTGAATGTGACGGTAATATTCGATATAAAGCATCAGGAGTTCGGAACACAGTACATTATATGGTATGACGACAAGGTGATGAATGAGACTCAGTTCGAAAGAAGTGTACTTGAAGAATGCTTTCCGGGTGAGAGAGATACTGTTTTCTACCATAGTATGCATGAATATCACGCTCGCAGACCAACAGATCCCCACTGGGATGCCCATAATGTGCATGCCCATTTTGGCTACCAAGGTGGTTGTTTTGATTGGAACGATGCCGATGTGTACTTTTCGTGGTGCGATCGTGAAGAGTCAGATACACAGCCAGCTCTGTTTATGATAATCTCAAACATAACCTCGTCCTTGATTCAGCACCCACAAGACTGGAGACTATCCTTAACCTCAATGTTTGGGGATCCTAAGCAATCGGGTTGATGAAGATGATTTAGTGGTTTTTTGCCCGTGGTATATCTAGCTGGAACGCCTGGGAGTGTGCAGAACCAGCATCGCCTATGCATACAGGGCTCGCTCAAGAGGCCAGAGATAGTGAGCGGGACCGTAGGCTGGCAGAAGCTGTCATGCCTATGGCCTGGCAACCAATCTCATGGTCTCAATACATTAGCAAATTGAATAGCAGAGCTAGATTCATGGTGAGCCGTGACCTGCCACCACCGGTGATATGCGGCCTCAGTAGTTTAGCTTGAGGTGAGACGCACCAATGGCGTTAGCGTCATGAATACAGCTTTATATTTATGACCAGCTATGTATTTTCTACTTGACTGTTGTGATGATATATCTCTGCGAGTACTGGGACCCTGCGGTACAACCCTGAGGCCAACTACGCATAATGTCTAAAACAATCGAGCCCTAAAGATTATAATATTCGAATATAGTGATCTAGTCAATATTAGTCAAAACACATTAAGAGTCATATGCTCCCAGCACGTTATCCCCAGTACAGGAGGGCTCCGCATTTCCCGGATGAAGCTCCTAACTCTAGGCTCTACAGCTCTCATGATGGCCCCATGTACCCTTACCAAGCCAATTGATGGGGAACAATTATTAGATGTGTGTAGAAACATAGCAAGCTCTGCCAATTGTGGTGCCCCACTTCAGTACAGCAGTGACAAAACTACTCGACATGCATCATGCATGCATGCCAGAGATGTGAAATACACCCATCGCGTGTTGTTTATGTTACTCACCGTGCATTTGAGATATAAATTAGCTAGCTAGATACCCCCAATTCCATCAAGATGACCTGGTTTAAACGCTTCAAGGAGAAATGGCTCAAGCCAACATACCCGGATGGAGGAACTGTCACCTACACATTTAAAGAGCCCGCAGATGGTAGCGTATTGGATTACTCAATACCTTCTCGATAAAGTCCTGAGGAATATTCGCCTCCCAGACGAAAAGAACTCGCCTCTACAAAGCAGAGTACCTTATACTGAGATTGAGACGATATCAGCACAATCTTGTAGTAACTTATTTAATAATGTTTAGTGTGTAGACTAGTGAGATAGGTGGTACGGACAGTGTGCCGCAGATGGAGGCTCAGTTACAGGCTTAACCTCAGTGGATAGAGGTTATCACAATTTAGGGGTTCAGAGCTCATAACAGTAAACTAGTCAAAATAATATAAACCTGTAAGCCTGAATCATAATTTGTGAATCTCCAATCGCTAGAGGCTGGCACTGCCACCGTGCTACCAAGGTGCACACCTTAGCCAACCTTGCTTCCATATGCTGCCGCCGTATGCTGCACCCGTAGGTATAAAACCGTCTCCAAACTGCCTCTATTACAACCTTCGTTCTCTGATTGCGGCCTAGCAAACCAATTGATGAGTGCCTCCTGGGGTGCTGGTGCACCGGTGCTTTAGGAGAGAGGTTCCACTATATACGAGGGCATGTTGCTGATGTCTAACGACTACATAGTGCGCTATTTAGCAGTTTTACGGCCCACTCGCAAGAGACTGCCGCTAAACTGCTCGATAGCACACTATATGTTGGTTAGAGCCAGTAGGGTAGTTAGTAGAGTTGATAGACACTTAAGAGCACTTATGAGCATTGAGAGTACTGGCATTGGGATATTTACGAGCCGCATAGGCATCGCGCGTCTAGAATACCTGTCACTGGCTCGCCTGGATGGACTAGTACATGAGCTCGACTAATGAGGCTGATGAACTGGACGATGACTTGGGCCGTTTAGATAGGTAATCGACGCAAACTATAAAGTCTGAGACTGCCAGGGGTAGCAAACCGTGCGCCAGCTCGACCAGTTGTGGGCTATCACTCAGTTCAGTCAATAGGTAATGTCTCTAGTTGTATAAATCAATTGTTCAAATCTATTAATCTCAAAATTTTCAGTGTCACTCTAACTAGCGCACACTGACTGCCCGCTGGCCCGCTACCCGCTAGCGCGTCGCCCGCTCTAGCGCTGCCTGCAGATCAAACCTGCCATCAACCTTCTCCATAACTCCCACTTCAGTAATGATGGCATCAATCAAGTCAAACGGTGTAACATCAAATGCTGGGTTCCATACACCTACCCCTGGAGCGGCTACCTGGACGCCGTTAATCTGCGTGAGCTCGTGTTGTGGCCGCTCCTCAATGACGATCTTGTTTCCATCCGGGGTACTGAGATCAATTGAGGTGGTTGGGGCCGCCACGGCAAACTTGACGCCGAAATGGCGGCATAGCACGGCCAGCTGGTAGGTACCGATCTTGTTGGCTGTATCGCCGTTAGCAGCTACACGGTCGGCGCCCACGACGGCCAATGAGACGTTCTTGGTGGCCAGAACCGACGCAGCCATGCTATCGGTGACCAATGTGGCCGGGATTTGGTCGTGGACTAGTTCATAGGCTGTGAGGCGGGCTCCCTGGTTGTAGGGGCGAGTCTCCAGCGGGTAAACCATAGAAAGCGATCCTTGAGAGTGGATAGAGCGAACAACTCCTAGAGCAGTTCCGTAGCCTGCAGTGGCGAGGGATCCGGTGTTGCAGATGGTCACCACCGAGATGGCCGTGTTAGTGAAGTTCTTGGCCCACTCGGCTCCATAGTCTCCGATTTTCTTGTTGGTCTCCACGTCTTGCTTGAACATCCGCAATGCGTACTCTCTGCACTCTTTTTCACTAGTGAACCCCCGCATTTCGTTCATGGCCTTGGAGAGGTTCACAGCGGTTGGCCGTGAAGTCACGAGGAAATCGCACTTTTCGGCAATTTTCTCGGGGTTTTTCGCTGCATCAATTGCAATCGCTGCAGCACCAACAATCGCAATTGCAGGAGCACCCCTAACATTCATGTCTTTGATCACTCTGTGGCCATCCTCTGCACTGGTGATGGGAATGTACTTGGTTTCCAGAGGTAGGAGCAGCTGGTCGAGGATACTGAGAGTGTTCCCGTCGTATTTAATGGCTTCCAGGGTCATTGATATTGATTAGGGTGTTACTCTCTAGATTATTATAGGCTTTAGCTAGTCGCCTTGGCTTACTGATAGCCTATCGACTACAGGCTAGGCACAATGGGTTGGACGCTGGAGGCTAGAGTAATATAATTCTTAATTTCTAAACTGAGTAAAGTTTATAGCAGAAATTCGGTTGGCCTACCAGAACCCACGTGCTCCCTGCCTCTAATAAACTGAAACAACTGACAACCAGTATAATTATGTAACCGCAGGCAGATTAGTACTTGCCGTTATATACTATGACCATATCTGCGGATATCTGGTATCAAGTAGCTCAGCACATTGACCCCAATCCTAAAACTTATACACGGCTTGCGACTGTTTGTAGAACCTTTTATAGAGTCTTTACCAGCGATTTCGTCTGGAAAAGGCTGAACCCCTACGGGTTAACCAGTGGGATCTACAGAGATTTCCGCAACAAGTGCAGTGCCGAGGACCTCGAGCTGATGGCTACCTTATGGCAAGTCGACTCTGAGGGTGGCTTTATCGAGCCTACAGACTATGAACGGTCTGCGAACCTGTACCTCTACCTCGGGTACCTGTTTGGCAACAAATGGTACGTAAACGAGCCCGACTATATCAGAAACAAGCAGTTGGTGCTCACTTGCTTGGGTATACAGCTCTGCACTTGCCAGTACATGATTGAAAGTGAGGACTATATATCCAGGTTGGCGCCCGAGCTGTACCGTGACCGCGACGTAGCGTTGGCCGCGTGCTCCAAACACGGGTGTATGCTCGGCTATTTCGATGATTTTCGCAACAACAAGGACGTGGTACTTGCGGCTATAGCTGGCGGGTGTACTGAGGGAGATTCGCCATTCAGGTATGCTAGCCAAGAGCTAAAAGACGACTATGAGGTTGTCTTGAGTGCTGTGCAGCATGATGGCTGTTCTCTTTTCCAGGCCAACGAAAAGTTTACCGAGGACGAGACTATTGTGAAAGCAGCAGTTGACAATAATGCCAACGCGCTTAGGTTCGCCAAAGTCATAGAGCGGGACATGGTTCTCGAGTGCGTCCAAAAATCCCCGATACTGCTGGAAACCCTTGATAACAAGTTCAGGGATGATAAGGAAATTGTAAAAGCAGCTGTTGCAGCACACTGGCACTCTATATACGGGGCCTCTGCCCGCTTGCAAAGGGACCACGAGATCCTTTTGCTGATGGCGAAGAATCACCCAGAGTCTCTTGAAGAGTTTGAGGATAACGCCTACCAAGATGGCTTTTACCTCTACAAAGAACACCCATACTTTAAAATTAGGGCAGGTCTAGTTGAGCTCGGGCTGGTCGGCAGAGACGTCAAGTAGCTTGTGGTGAAATTGCAATTGGTTTGAGCTGCTGGGCCAGTGGGTTGTGGGCAGATTGGCTTAATCGCATTATTTAGTAGAAGTATCCAAATTGCTGTTAAACAAAAGTAAACTAAAGAGGCAAGCCCAGGGAGTCCCAACTTTTAGGGCACCCCGGCACCTGGCGACCCGAGCAGCCTGATTTGCAGTTCAATTTGAATTACCCTAATTGTAGGCCGCTCACTACTTGCAACGCAGTAAGCCATTAACGGCACTGAGGCTACGCTAGTCTATAGTAGGGGCAGGCCAATTAGGTGGATGGCACTAGAGTAAACAGGTTATTTCAAATCCAACTATATTGGGCCCCTGAAAGTGCCCTGCTCGTGCCTGTTCGTGCCTGTTCGTGCCTGTTCGTGCTCCTTTTTAGTGCTAACTACTACTCGTACTCACCTGGACTTCCACTGCTTACCAGTCAGGACCAGGAGTGCTACCATGGACCGCTACAAGTACCGCGTAGAGATCCAGCAGATGATGTTTGTTAGTGGCGCGACCAACGATCCGCCACTAGAAACAATTGCCCTCGTTGAAGACATTGTTCGCTCCCAAGTAGTGGAAATCATCTCGCAGTGCACTGCGCTTGCCCGCAAACGTGGTGCGCGCGCTATTTCTGTGGACGATGTGATGTTTTTGTTTTACCACGATTCAGCTAAAGTCAACTTGCTCATAAACTATCTCACGTGGAAGGACGTGCGCAAAAACACCCGCGACACCGAGGCCGCGCCCGATGCGACGGAAATTCTCGAGGATTCGACGCTGGAGCCGACTAAAAAACCCAAAAAACCGAAATTCAGCCCCCACTGGCGCCTCGCAGCCATGTTCAACGTCGATCTGCCCGATGATAACGAGGAGGAAGAGAGCGACGAGGAGGACGACGAAGCCAGCGCCGCGATGGTGGAGCGCCTGAAAAACGCCGACGAACGTACCCGCAACATGACAAAAGAAGAGTATGTGCACTGGTCAGAGTGCCGGCAAGCGAGTTTCACCTACCGCAAGGCCAAACGGTTCAAGGACTGGGTGGGCGTGAACTACCTCACTGATGCGCGTTTATCGGACGACATTGTTGATATTTTGGGGTTCCTGACGTTTGAAATTGTGGCGAACTTGACGGAAAGAGCGCTGAAAATCAAGGCAAACGAGCGCAAGCCGGCTACCCAGCCTAATGGTAAAGGTACCAGCTACTACAAAAAACAAACGACGCTGTTTGATAAACCTAATAATGAGGAAACGCCGCTGCTGCCAAAACATATTAGAGAGGCTTGGCGACGGTACCAGCACCCTAGTGCTCGCGATTACTCGCTAAGGACGTTTAGCAGGGGGAACTCGAGGTACAAAATGAGGTTCATCTAACAGGTTAGCCGCGTAAGATTTACCAGATGAGCCGCGTAATATATCGGAGGCTCCGTCCAAAGGAAGCAGATGCCCGAGGCAGCTCCTTGGATGTCAGACGGGCACTGGGCAATCTCACATATTCAAGCCATCGGAGCCACCTGAGCCACCTGTTATCCGAGCCATCCAAGCAACGGCTATTTGCATCCTTGAATCATAAGTCATTCTCGTTGGACTCTTGGCTCTGGCTGCTCTAGCTACCTAACAGTAAGGACCGAATACCAGAGGTCATATCACCCAAGGCTCAAAGCCTCAAGGCTCTACGGTGAATATTCGCACCCGCTGGTGTCTATCAGATATAAACATATGAGATATTTAATTATTTATCAGGATCAAGCACCGATCAAGCACGTGGGCCAGCCAATGGCCACATTTTTATGTCGAGCCTGTGATCTGCGAGCACCCATGAAGCGATACATGGGTGCCCCTTCCAAGCGCTTAATGTCAACGTCAGAGATGTTTTGATTAGATTTACTTCTTTATAGTTAGGTGGGATGCAATTAAGCATATGCAAATTAGGCGGTGGGTCCGATTGAGGCCAGAGGATGTCCAGAGCCGGTTGGGGTGTGAGATTTGCGGAGATGCTATGGGGCGGGTGTTTTGGGGAGTTTAGGTCTCAGCTGTCGCACTGGACCTGCTCAATGGGCTGGGCTGGAGCTGGCGGGGCTGGCTCAGAGTGATCACCCACCTGATTTAGGTGCACCGGCTGCACTTGTCCCATCTGCACCTGCACCTGCTCACTCTGTTCGCAGGCGCTCTGCTCACAGGGGAACGTCCCGAGAACCCGCTCGGGATCATCCAGGACCTGGCACTGAAGCCCAAACGACGCCAACGACCGCCTCGTGGCCCGCATCCCAGCAGCCCTTTTGGCCCTATGCAAATCATCGCGTGCGATATCCCGCAAAAACGGCAGCAGCTCGGTCCGCAGCTGCACCTCACTATCGGTAGGGCATGCAAAAAATGAGTGAGTATCAATGAATTTTGTGGTGTGGGGTAGGATGTATGCAGGAATAGGTATTAATTCGTCCAGTACAAGCTCGTGAGACACTTGTTCTGCCTGCTGCGCTAGCTGTTCAAGAGTATCCGCTTGTGGGGCTAGTGGCGGCTTTTCGGGGGGCATCTCAATATAATTATTGGCACTTACCACTCTGCCCCTTTCGTGTGCCTTTTTAAACCATTCCACACCTCCCAAGGACCCCCCGACCCCCATTTGGAGCCAGAATTGCAGGTGCACGAGCGTCCTGCGTATATCCCCAGCGTTGGCCACCACGAGCCTGGCCAGCTCCTGCTTTGTAACGAGAAACCCCTCAGATGTACAGATTTTCCAGCACCGTTCCACCACCACTACGGGATCTGGTTTCCCCATATAAATAAATTCAGTAGTATCATTGTTGATAACCGACTGCGGCAACGGGTCGAGACTTTGGCAGGTAAAAACGATTGGTCTGCGCGTTTTATAGGCGAAATCGCGTAGCGCAGGCCAAAAAGTTTGTTCCTGGTCGAGGTTGATGTCTGCCTCGTCAATGAGCACGGCGCAGTGGTACCATTTATTATCGTCTTGCGCGTGGACCACGTGGCTTTCAATGACGCCGTTGAGCATTTCCTTGAGGTGGGCGCCTGTGCGTTTGGTTGTGAGGTTGCACTCGAGCACGAGGGCATCGAAAACGCTGCATGCGGTGTACACTGCGGCGGTCTTGCCCACCCCGCTGGGACCGTAAATTGCCAAAAACGGCTTGAACTCGTCTTCATCGTCGTCAGCAATAAACGGGTCCACAAACCTCTTGCTTCGCGTACGCTTTGCGGGCCTCGCCTTCTTCAACACCCTAAACTGTTCCTTGAGCCATTGGGCCACCTGGCGGCACTTTTCCGGCTGCACGTGCTGCTTGACACGTTTCGGCGCATACTTTTGGCACCACATGTTGCGCTCGTACTTGCCAAAATCAAACGGCGTGCGCGGTTCGGTATCTACAAGGTGCCGTCTGGCCCTCTTGATTGGCTGGATATGAGTGGCCGGAAGAGGGTAGAGGGCCCGAGACAAGTCCAGGGAAATGTCCGATTCCCTGCGGCGTTTTAGCGACGAGGCAGAGCCGGTATCAGTGGCCTGGGGCCCCAGGGCATGAGGAATGGCCCTCTCTGCCCACTTGGTGCCCACTCCGCTGCTCGAGACCCCAGCAGCGGCCGTGTATTTGCGCTGCTTGAAAAACGGATGAACTTTCGGTTTTATTTGTGCGAGTTTTTCGGGGTCCATTCTGAGCGTCACCTTGTAGGTAGGGGGAGGCGGTGGAGGAGGTTTGGGGGCCGCTGGAGCCGCTGGAGCCGCCAGCAGGTCTCGTCCACCCTCACGCTCTCTCTCGGCCTCGGCCACAGCCACTGGTTCTGGTTTTTTACCCCATAAACTCAGAAGCGTTTGGGCCATTTGACGCGTAATTAATCAGAGGAAATGGGAGAAAGGTGATAAGGGGGGAGGAGAAGGGGAGGTAGATTTGGAGATTGTTTACGTAGATTTATTTGGTATAATTGTGCCTTCAATTTATCCGATGGTTTCATGTTTTTGGGAGGGCCATTTGGCGTCTTGGGCGTCTGAACCACAGGTGGCACTGGCCGCTATTAAATGGGCTTGGACGCGCGCTCAGGGGAGAATATGCATATACAAGTATACTTTAGTAAACAACGTATAAAACTAAATATATAAACGCGTTCGGATGGCGGCTAGGAGTGCTTTTATGGTGCTTTTGCTGAGGAGTGGCTGGCTGCTAGGCAGCTCATAGCTGGCTGGTGGGTTCAACTCATAGCTTCTTTATGGGCACGGATGGGCGTTTAACCCGTTCAAGAGTATCTGGCTGTGCCACTTCTAGACTCAAACATGAGACGCTTGACATTGAACGTGCCTCCAAGATGGATACCTGGTAAACACGCTACCTCATATCCTCGTCACGCTACCAAGAATCTCAATGGCGTGGCACGTGCTGACCCTGTAAGTGCTCAGAGGAAGGCTCCACTGGCACCCAAACATAGCAGCCAACTGAGAGGCTACTGCCCAACCTCGTAATGCTTCAGCTCATGCTATAAAGTAAAGCTCAAAATCCGATTGCTGGAATTGTACGATTGAATTCATGGCCCACAAAACTTGCCCCATCGGGTCTGTCGACTTTGGGCCTGTAATGTACCTCCAAACGTCTCGCTAAGTCCCTCAAGTCTGAGCCTTGATACACTATCTAGTGGCCTGATTAGTGCTTTCCGGACAATTTTCTAACCCGCAATGCCAGTATTATACACTCCGCTCTTTCTGAATCATTTATGCAAATGTCGACATATCGGATGCTAACCGTTTCAGACATATATGCGAGAGCCAAAATGTTCTTTGTACAATAGAAAATATCAGTCAGTGGTAAACAAGCTTCAGAATACCCACCGTTTTTCGACATTCAGACCCGACACCTGGAACCCCATTGAGAGTTTCTGATAGGTATTCCAATGCAGGGCACAATGCATGAAGTGCTTGCTTTAATTAAAAGCATCTAAAAGAAATGTGCTTATCCATGCACACGCAAATGGTCTAGGGTTGTGTGCAGGTACCGTGCGGTATAAAGGGGGCGCCCGTCTTGCTGGTGTGATATGGAAACCACTAAACCAATTGACGAGAAAACATGCTTGGGCTCTGATAAGCCTAAACAGTATACCCGAGAAGTACAGAGGCGCGATCTCGGCCCCTCTAGGAGTCCTCATATAAGAGTGGACAATATTGAGTACAGTATGTCTGCGCCTTCCGTTACACTTGCTGGTAAATCGACATTTACCACAGATTATGGTGATTACAAGACTGCTGAAGCCGTTTACACCCTGAAGAGAAGGGACGGTTCTGGAAATGTCTGTCCGAAACCTCAGTACGCGCCATTTACAAAGTACTATACCAATGGCACACACCGGTTCAATTTCGATGCACTTGTTTACGACTTGGCAAAATTTGCGACGCTCGATATGATTTTCCAAGAAGATGAGTGGGAGGGTGTAATTATTAGTGCTCAGTATAATTCATGGTTACAGGGGGGGCCCAAACCAGATATTCCCGAAGATGGATCTGTACCTGGTGATATTTACATTGGATACCTATCAAGCGATGGCTATCACAGTGAAAGCGGGCAAGAGAGATACAGCCTTGGTTGTTTCCTTAGTCTACAAGGGAGTCCAGTGACTACAGAATCTCGCACAGAAACAATTGCAGCAAAATATATGGATGCTAGGAGCTTCCGCTCTACGTCCCCAAAGCAAATTCATAGAAATGGCGCAGAGAGCTTGCGGAAACTCGCAGCTTGGTATCAAGAGGCCGGTGCTTTCCCAGAGTTCTGCTTTGCGTACATTGCTGGCGTATTCTCAGCGATTGATCTGGGCAATATTACGCCAGAAAGCAGCTTTTTCGCCGATGCTTTACGCAAAGTCACGTTCCCGCAATCTGTGGGCGACTTGGACGCCGCAATTGGTGCCAACTCGAAGGGCGCCAGCTTTCGACCAAACCCCGCCAGTGACGCGCTGAAAGCTGCTGCAATGGTCTCAGTCTCTGACCCTGGAAGCCCATATACTCCGGATTGGCAACCAACCATCTCATGCGCCAACTCTCGTAAGGGGCACCTAGACAATATCATGGAAAATGCCCAAGAGTTTTTCAACTACTGGATAGGCAACATCACCGCATACCTTGAGCCAGCAGGTAGTGAATCTAACCCGAGCAAGCACGAGTCAACGCTGGCCCAAGTCTTTATGAGTGCCCTGCGCAAAGTCGATGAGCCGTACCTGGACCAGGACACTGTGGTCCCATGGTTTGCCATTGAGCCTACCCACGTGCTGAACAAATCTGATATTGCGATTTCAGTTGGCGGCTGCCAGCCGCTGGGTGATATCTCGCAGCAGACTCGAGTCGATGCGTGGCAGGACGGTACTGCCCCTACAAGCCCAGCCCCATGGCACTCGCTGCGGAAAAATCTCATGGTGTGGTTTTCCAGTGACAATATCACCGCTGATTGTGAGGATCTCGTGGATATTTGCGACTTGCACTGGAGAACCGCTCTACCGTCCCCGTTGCGGATGTTTAGCACAACGCCGCATGAGTCTTGTGCAGTTAACTTTACGGGACAAGTGGATGCGAGTATCGTTGAACGACTTAGAAAAACTCCTGTTTTAGAGCTGCACGTGTCTCCTTTGGAAACATGTGATGCCAAAGACGACTCTAACGAGGAAGACGTTCCACCACCTCGTGCGACCGCAGCTGCCAAGAGAATCTCAAACAGAGCTCCCCCTAGCTACCCGAAACTACTTGTTGATGGCCAAGCGCGAGCTGACGTTGTTTTGCAAAGCGCTCACAAAGGGTCACCTCGCCAGGGCTCTCCTCACCAGGACTCCCCGCCCAAAGAGACTTGCGAGAGTAAATCTTCTGGTGAGACCAAACCCGCCGAGAGTCCTTTACGTCCAGATATGGAGAGCGGCTCAGAGATTGAATCAGACTGTGCGTACCCTCCAAGTGATCTCCAATGATGGCTGCTAAGGGCGGCCGCTAAATTTTATTTCTTAGTTTTACACAGTTAATCGTATTCAAGTCCAGTAGTGGAGATCACACGATTATAACGGGAATGCCGAGCTGGTGGTATGAGTGCTAATTAGTATTCGTATGGGCTGTCAAGTGTAGCCATGAAGAGTGCAATGAAGCCAATTGGTGCTATTATGTACTTTACTCTACATTTTTATAGATGTAAAGGGTAATTCAGGTGCTTATGGCTATATAGAGGCCAGCTAGATGGCAGCGTGTGAAGCTCTAGGGCCTCTCGGGGCGCCACTCAGGACTCTGGAGTGCCAGCGAGCTCACAAAGCTCAGATGAATGTTCATTTTATGTAGTGTTTGGGTGCTAGGAGTGCCAGATCGGCCGTGCCAGGGCGGCCAATTTATCTATAGGTGCCGGTGGCACCCTAATGCTTCTTGACATCAATAACCTCGCCATCATCGCCAGTACCCTCCAATACAACCATATGCCCCCTTTTAGGCGTCAATTCTATACGCATCTTATCCCCGCGCTCCACCAGGTTGACCGTGGCGACGCGTTTCCCGCCAATAATCATTCCGTACTGTTCAATCTGCATTGAAGTGTTGATTCCATTAAAATCGGCCTTGAAATCTTGGCTCAGGGATTCCAAGTCAGTAAACGAAATGTCTTGGTCCATGGGCGAAGGAAACTTGGCGCCTAGTCCTTGCTCATTATTGACAATTGCGTCGAAAATACGGCTCCGAGCAGCGTACGGCATATGGTTTGCCGGCCCCGCAGCGGTGCCGTGGGGTGTTTTGACCAAATGGTACGACGCGAGGTCTTGCCAGCGTTTATCGTGGAGCTGCTGCTTGAGCTGGCGCATTCTCCGCCAGAGCATGAGCGATCCGACAATCAGAGGCGGGCCGAGCAGCAGGATAAGCCCAGGAGCGAGTAAGAGGGTCACGCCAGTACCTAAAACGATGCTTCCGAATGTTTTGATGGGTTGCGGGACGTACTGCAAGATGCGGGAAGCAGTTGACCGGTTATAGATTTTAAAGGGCAGAGCAGGGGCAGGGGAAGAGTGCAAGGGGCGGCATAAACAAGGGGCAAAGTTTGAGCAGCGGAGAAGGTGTGAGCGGGCGAGAGGGAGCGCGCGGAGCGGTTGTAGTCGTCTGAGCATGCGTCTCTGACTTACTCAGATAGCACTTTGGGGACAAGAGTAGTGAGTTTTATTTTAGTATTTTAGATAAACTAAATGATGGCAAAGCCTTAAATAAATGGTCGAGTACGACATGCAGTGGGTGGCCAGAGGTGGCCGAGTTGGCCGGCTGTGGAGTGGATTGGGATGGTGGAGCTGCCAGGTGGGTGCCAGATGAGATGGTGGGTGTGCCATGTGGCGACATGGGTGCCATGTGGGTGCCATATGGCCGAACGCACGCCGCCTAGCTGGCTATGTGCCCGCTTGTACAGGCAGGTCCTACCGCCCTTGCCGTGGCCGCCTTTCCCAATGGCAGCCGTTTATGGGCTGTAATTAATCGTACGCAAATTCCTGTACTTGCCCTTGCGCTGGCTCGTGTTTAGCACTCGTCTCCTGGCATTGATGAACCAGTTGCTCACCTGCGCCATTGTGAGACCCGTCTCTTGCATTAGCCGGTGTTTGTCCTCTTCTGATGGGTACGGGTTGTCGACGTGCTCGTCTAGCCATTCCCTAAGAGTTTTCGTTACTCCTTTAGGGAGGTTTGTGCGGCGTTTTACTGGTGGCTCGTCTTCGGCCGAGTGCGAGGATCCCGGCGTTGAGGTGGAGGTTGAGCCAGAGCCTGAGCCGGGTGTGGGCGTTGAGTTTTGGTAGTGAGAGCCGTTGTGGCCGTTGTGTGGGCCGTTGGGGCCGTTGTGCGTATGTGAGGGGCCACCGTTGGCATGGCCATTGGCACCATTGGCATGACCATTGGCATGACCATTGGCGTGGCCGTTGGAGTGGCCGTTACTGTGACCATGGCCGTTGGCATGCCCATTTCCGTTGGCATGACCGTGCCCATTTCCGTTCCCTAGCTGGGGCTCGTTTGGCCCTGCCGGACCACTGGGTCTCACCCCGAACCCGTGATTCCACTGATAATAACTCGAATTTATTTCGTCCTTGTAGCTCGGCTCAACCGGCGCCGGGGGCATCAGCTGGTCCATTTTGAACTCCTCCGAGTAATGCGTTTCGCCGCGGGTATCGGTGTAGCTGGGCATCGGCAGGCTCCCCTGGTTGAGCTGTCGTTTGGGCTCCAGTTTGGGCACTTTGGTATGCCGCTGGCCGCTTTCGTTCATCCGCAACCGGTCAAGCGCATCGTTTGTGCTGGCAACGTCGTTGACCATGGCGTGGATCCCTGGCAGCTGTACGTTTCTGTCCATTTGGTTATGGTTGTGGTTATGGCCGATATGGCCGCTGTGTCCTGTCATGAATTGTGGTGGTGTGTGCCTTTCTATCCGTGGGCCTCTCCCAACTACGCCTCACCGCCTATTATCTATACTCCAAACCGGGACCTGCGAGTTGCCCATTTTTTTTGCCCAAGACGCGTTATGCTGCAAGTGGTGCAGCTGTCCGGCAGGCAATTTCAGTGGGCGCCGATAAATTGGAGCAGGATGGGCTGGCAAATAGAGCACATACTTTTATTTGTATAAAATTATCACATTGCATTTTTGCTGATCTGCTAAACAGAATCACTATCGCGTTTTTCCGTGCCTTCTTTGGACGACTTTCCATGCATGACATTTCTGGAACCAGGTTTAATTTCAAATATATGCGTTTGTTGCTGCGATCCTGAGATTTATTTTAGTATATTTATCGAATTTGTCCTCGGGTGCCAGGTGCCAATACGCAGAGAAAACCTTTTGCATATCTGTGGCCCTGAGAGGAAGTTGGAATTGCCATGTAAATTCGTTATTAGATAGTCTCAGCTATTTGCTATAAATCTGTAATATTTGTGGTCTCCGTCGTACATGCACCAGCCCATGAATCTCCACAAACCCAGATGTTTCCATGCTTATGTACAGGTAAACCCTTGCTGTGCGGCTTATATTCCAGACTCACGCCAGGTTACAGGAGATCTCTAAAATGGATATTTTTTGTGGACTATAAACAGGGCACTCGCACTCAATTTCCCCGTTTTTAATTGCTTTGTACCGGTGCCCAGCGTCTTTTTCTGGGAATGGGGAGGGGTTCTCGATTGGGTGATGCTTGTGTAGCCCTTGCCCCAACTCACCTGGCCCAGGAATCATGACAGGTTTGCCCGCTGGGTTGTGTATGCCTGTCGCCCATATTCTCTGCATGAAATGAGGTGATTGCTGGATTTCCAATACATGTCAAAACCCCGCGACATGTTGTCAAAATGCACACTATTTTTGCTAATAGTGGTAAAAATTGGTAAATTAAATTACGGTGAAACGTGGAATAAAATGCAGAAACTTATTATCTGCTCATTTCCTAATTGGGGTTCCTAATTGAATCCATAGATTTGATTGATTAATACGGTTGCTATGTGTCTATGCAAAATCTTGCCCTCCCGGTGCAATTGTTTTTTGAATTGAGGAAATTAAATTTTGCAAAAATCACGGAATTATTTGTTGTGGTGGTGTGTGTTGAAATAGGCCGTATATGGGCAAATGGGCGGCTGTGCAAGTGGCATCGGGTAACTGCATAATATACCCCAGTACCGAACCGGTTTGACAACCCCCAGGTAAACATAACAACCGCCAAGCCCGATGAGTCAGCAAGCTGTCAGCTTGGAAACTAGTAGCTTGTCGCTTATAAAGCCACTAGCCATCTCAAGCGCGCCGCCTCTTGGGATAGGGTTATTAGTCATCCCAATAGGGCTTCCCACTCACACACCCACTCTAAACCTCTCAATCCAGCTCTGGAAATTTCACAACATGGCCCGTGGACCCAAGAAGCACATGAAGCGCGTTGCCGCGCCCAAACACTGGATGCTCGACAAGTTGAGCGGTACTTATGCCCCTCGCTCTTCCCCCGGTCCCCACAAGCTCCGTGAGTCGTTGCCCCTCATTGTCTTTTTGCGCAACCGTCTCAAATACGCCATGAACGGCAGCGAGGTCAAGTCTATTTTGATGCAGCGCCGTGTTCTCGTCGACGGTAAGGTCCGCACCGACAGCACCTACCCCGCTGGTTTCATGGATGTCATCTCCTTGCCCACCACTGGCGAGCACTTCCGTCTTGTTTACGACAGCAAGGGTCGTTTCGCCATCCACCGCATCACTGATGAGGAGGCCACCTACAAACTCGGCAAGGTCCGTCGCGTTGAGGTCGGCAAGAAGGGTATCCCCTACGTTGTTACCCACGACGGCCGCACCATCCGTTTCCCTGACCCCGAGATCAAGGTCAACGACACTGTCAAGATTGACATTGCCACCGGTAAGATCACCGACTTTATCAAGTTTGACACTGGTGCTCAGGTCATGATCACTGGTGGTCGTAACTTGGGTCGCGTTGGTACCATCACCCACCGCGAGCACCACGATGGTGGTTTCGACATTGTCCACGTCAAGGATGCTCTTGACAACTCCTTTGTCACCCGTTTGTCTAACGTTTTCGTTATTGGCAACGGCACTCAGCCCTACATTTCTTTGCCCAAGGGTAAAGGTATTAAGCTTTCTATTGCTGAGGAGCGTGACCGCCGTCGTGCCCTTGCCTAATTAGGATATAATTAGAAAATAATTATCATGATTACACTAAAATGCCGTGCACTAGCAGCCGACGCTGGCCTCCCTAGCCCATAGCAGTTCTCTAATTCTGCCCTCTAGAGATTTTTTTGAACTTTTTTAATTTTTAATACGTAATCAAATGCTCAAACCCACAGTCTCCGTGTCCGTTCCTAACCTCACTTGAGAGAGTCAATTAACATGCATAATATGCTGCCCGACTTTATACCAATTCTGACTGCCAAGTAAACATGATAAAGATCTAAATTCTGTAACTCTTTTCACATGCTTTTAATAACTTATGGACATAGCTGGACGCGAGTAGTAAAGGTCTCCAGATCTCGAGACTGCTCAGAGCTCCACCAGCTGCAGGTCTGGGTTAGTCTATAAGTAGCTGATCTATTTGGTACGTAAAATCTAGAATTAGGCAGCGGTGGATGTGGTAGATTCGGGCTTGGGATCAGGCTTGGACTCAGGCTGGGCAGGCTGGGCAGTGGTCTCACTGGGCTCGTTCGTAGTCTTGGTCTCAGATTCAGTGGGATCTTTAGCATCAGTCTGGGCAGCCTCACTCTTGAAATCACCCTCACTCGTGGCATCAGTCTTGGGAGCGCTAGAAGCATCAGGCTTGCTGCCTGTGACAGTCTCCTTACTCTTGGCATCAGTGGCATCGGTGCCAGCGTCAGAATCGCTTTTGTCGCTATCCACGGCATCCAAACTAACTCTGAAAACCAGCTCCTCGCCCACCTTCAAAACGTACCGCAACTCAGTCCTCCCCGCATACTTGCCCACATCAAAGGTAAACCCTGGCAATTTCACTGCCAATTGACTGCTGAGCTCCAGATAAGGAGTGCAGAAATCAAAGGAATAAGTTTCTCCAGCTTTGAAAACGTACTCCTCGCGCTTTGCCTTGTCCAGGTACTGCTTTTGCCGGTGCGAGGCCTCTGGTTCTTCCACCACCTCATCTGCGCCCACCTTGCCGTCCTGGATATAATTGATCGAGGTCAAAACAGGTCCATAGAGGTAGGGTTTATCTGCATAAACGTCTCCTTCAACGCTGGGGTCTACGAGCCGTTTAAATGTCGCAAACGCTGCTGAGAATCCCCACGGCAAAAGGTCACGGATCGGGCTATCAAAATCGTTTCCCCAGAGCAATTCGTCGCCCTTGACATCAGTTTTCGGTGTCCAAGTAAATTGTATGCTAAAGTTCACTCCAGAACGCTTGTCAAAGTACGGAGACTCCACTACGCTGTCGTTGAGCTTGAACCCTTTGATGTTGACTGCGACATCGACGGGCCCAAAGTCGGTTTCTAAATGAATTGGGCCCTTGTTGACGGAAATGGGGGTACCAGAGCCGGAATAAGTGTTGCTAGCGGAAACCTTGATATGCATGAGGGATTAAGCAATCCCGAGGGGCACTCAGTCAAAAGGGATGCATTGATTTCACAAATTGAGCGTGAACTCAGCAAGTGTATTACATTTATGATTACATCTACAATCCACAGGGTGAAGGAGAGACTAAATAGCTTCCAAGGCATTCCGCCAGCAACCCTGGGCAAGGGTTACTGCATGCACTAGGGATTGGGGGAGGGTGACCTATAGATGTGACACTTTTGTTGTATATATAAACCAGTGCCCCTCCCAATTGCTCACCATCATGTCATCCAACTCCCTCGAAAGTCTTAAAGCCACTGGTACCGTCGTTGTTACTGATACCGGTGAGTTTTCCCAAATTGCTAAATACAAACCTCAAGATGCCACCACCAACCCCTCATTGATCTTGGCCGCTTCCAAAAAAGACGAGTACGCCAAGCTCATTGACGATGCTGTTGCTGCCGTCAAGGGTACTGGATCCGCCCAGGAACGCGCTGAGGAGGCGCTTGACATTTTGCTTGTTGAGTTTGGCAGCAAGATCCTCGACATTGTGCCCGGTCGTGTCTCTACCGAGGTCGATGCCCGCCTCTCTTTTGACACTCAGGCCACCATCGAGAAGGCCAAGAAGATCATTGGTCTCTACGAGCAAAAGGGTATCTCCAAGGACCGCGTTCTTATCAAGATCGCCTCCACCTGGGAAGGTATCCAGGCTGCCCGTGAGCTCGAGGCCAAGCACGGCATCCACTGCAACTTGACTTTGCTCTTCTCGGAGGTCCAGGCCATTGCTTGCGCCGAGGCTCAGGTCACCCTCATTTCGCCATTTGTTGGCCGTATCCTCGACTGGTACAAGAAGTCTACCGGCAAGGATTACTCCAGCAGCGAGGACCCCGGTGTTGTTTCCGTCAAAAACATCTTCAACTACTACAAGAAGTATGGCTACAAGACCATTGTCATGGGCGCCTCTTTCCGTAACGTTGGCGAGATCAAGGAGTTGGCCGGTGTCGACTTTTTGACTATCTCCCCCAAATTGCTCGAGGAGCTCTACAACAGCACCGAGGAGGTTCCCAAGAAATTGGACGCTTCTGCTGCCAAGAGCCTCGACATTGAAAAGAAGACTTATATCAACAACGAGGGTTTGTTCAAGTACGAGTTCAACGCTGACCCCATGTCTGCTGAGAAGTTGGCCGAGGGTATCCGCAACTTTGGCAAGGACACTGACACTTTGTTGGACCACTTGAAGACCAAGTTTTAAGCAGCGCCACGCACTATAGATAGGTTAGGATTCTAAATTGAAAACTTCCCGAGATCAAGCCCCCTGCTCACGCATGATTCCTGGCACTCGCTGTTGGTGATATCTAGAGACAAGAGTACTAGGTATCCCAGTAAATGGGGTGGAAAGTATCTCGTTTTTTAGCCTGGCTCTGCGGTAGTGTGAGCCTCCCCGTGTAAGGAAAAGCCAATTTGGAAATTAGATACCCCGTATTGATCTTGTGACCTTGGACTTTACAATATGTGAATGGCCGGCTTAGTGCCATGCGGTAGGGAGCGTGCGAATCGACCAAAACGAGCAGATAAAAAGATACTTGCCAATAAATACCCGCAGTAACTCATTAGCCTATATTTTTCATGCTCATATGGCCGATATGGCACCTATTTGGTACCCTGCTTGCAGTCTGGCGGTTCTCCCCACAATTTGTATATGGCACCCGCAGAGTAAATAAAGGTACTGAATGTTTTCAGTAGACATGAAATAATCTATAGATATAGCAAGAGTTAGGATAGTGCTTGTCTGGGCGCAACCGAGCCATAACCTAGCCAGGTCTAGTCAGGCAGAGGCCCTGCGACCTGCAAGGGCGGGAGTCCATACTATTTGCCAAATCAACGCACGGAAACAGCAAGATTCTGCTTATCCCAATTGCACATGCTCGAGCAGCCATCGGTAGTCCCTGACTTTACGCTCAGAGCCTGCCAGTGTCGACGCGGTACGCCAAAGCGGTAGATACCAATTAAGCACTCGAATCAAGCATACTTATCCACGAATAAGATAAGAACATACTCAGTTGCCTCTAGGTAAGCACCCAAGTGCCCGTACCTACCATACTGCTCCTGGGGTCGTCTCCGGGAACCATCGATAAGCTCTGCATACCTGAAAATCAAGCTAACTACTGACCAGCACTATCTCAAATAGCTACCTAGATTACATGTTTTCACAGATGTTTAGCACTTGAATTAATATGCATGTTGCCACAACTACGCGTTACGAAGGAGGTCGTTTTCGTCTTACAGTTGGCTCAAAGGTAGAGAACTCTATGGAAAAAGCTTCTTTTGTTACATGAATTTAAAAGTAAAATGTCTCCTCGAAATACGGTGCTTATGGGCTCCACCCACCATAAGCCTCCTATGCACGCCACTGGTTATGCATCAACGCGAGCAGCTGGATGAAACGGAGATAGCACAGATTGTGGGACACATACAGTCATGATAGACTAGTTTAGGATTCAATAGCGGGAAGTGTTCTCCCTCATCTCCAGGTATCGCTGTAATAGGGCTTCCCTTGCAGACTAGCAGCAACTCATCGAGTATCCGTGGATGGGGTACGCTGTTATTATTATTTACGCACTCGTATCATCTAATTAAGTGCATTCATGGGGATATTTTGGTCTATGAGGGTGCTTGAATAGGCAATGTGGGACCGCAGATGGGGCGGCTAGGAGGAGGTATAGAGCGGGTACCCATAGAGCAGAGAGCCTCTGCCACCCCCAGCAGCCCTTATCAACTACAATTAGCACAATTGACTACAACTAATTCATCGTATCTCAGAATATCTACACCCATCTATATATGCCGCCTAATTACCGCCTTACCAGCGATGACGTAGACTGTTTCTGTTTACGCGTTTAGCTGCATGGAGGATGTGCGCTCGCTTGTCCGGGTGTCAGGATCTGCACTGCAGCTCGAGCCCCACAAGGAGGGAGACTCTATGGCTGGGGGCCGGCCATGACTGCTAATAGTAGGCCCATAGATATACAAGAAACTGCCCACTGTCTGGAATGTAACCACCAATTGCTACCATAACTCTCTTGCCGAGCAGATGCCCCTCCCTGTAACCCTGCATTGCCTTCAATTTGGCTTACACTGCATGACCCTTGACCTGCATTTGCATATGCACTTTGGGTGGTTGTCTTGAAGAAATTGTCTTAAAATCCAAATAAAATATTATTTACTACCAAATATTATGAGAAAATGCACCCGCGTTTTTCTCACGCCAGAAACTCGGCTCCAAGGCTCCAAAACTTGGCGACCCTCTAGCCCATTGGTCCCATAATGGGGTCCCACATGTAGGGTCCCACCAAACATATAAACAGCACCACCCTCCACTTTTCAATCATACACAAGCTATGATGGAGAAGACATCTGGATTCTTAGTATGGAGCCCATACCCAGGAATGGTTACTTTTAACGCGGTAATAACTCCTACTGTTGCCAATTTGCCTCTTACCCCCTTTGTAGCCACACCGCTGCCATACTTTACTTTTTCTCCTAATAATGAGCGGCCTGCTGTCTACCAAGCCCCGTCGTTCTTCACTCCAGCTCCTATCTTGCAGCCGCCTCCTGGGTCCAAGGAGAGTTCTACTCCCCGTAAACGCCGTCAAAGGCCCCTCTCTGCGTGCAGCGGGACCCCTAGCGTTGCGCCAGCAGGTCGTTCATTGGACCCAACGCTCGGCGAGGCCCTGGCCGGGTATCACGGGTCCCTTTCACCAAGCATGAAACGGATTCGAGCAATGCCTGCAGTCAAATCCACCGAAAAATACCCTTTAAACACTTGCCCCGAATCACCTTCGTACCCTGAAGCACACGCTCTCAGTGATAACGAGGAGGAGGTGGTCACAGTCAAGCCGGATCCACATGAGGAGGCAGCTCAAGAATTAGAGCAATTGAGCATCAACACAGAGGTCAAGAAGGAGACCGTAGAGCCTTCAGAGATACAAATTAAATCTGAGGAAACAGACTCTGCTTATATCCCACCTGCTCCTGTTGCAGCTATGAAAGGATCCGACCCCTCGGGCGAATCAGCCTGCAATTTGAATGAACTGCTCCCACCAAGAAAAAAACAGCGACGCCCACGTAAGCCAAAACATCTCGGGCTGAGTAGCGACACAAACTGGCTCGATAATGTGCTAGTATCGGGCGGACTCAACGCCCCAATTTTGCGTGGACGTCTGTACCACTGCCCATCATGCCCTAAAACGTACAAGCTGCGTAAACATTGCCGCCGTCACATGGTCACGCACACTGAGAAAAAGCCGTTTACTTGCGAAAAGTGCGATGCCGGGTTCAGCAGGCAGGATAGCTGGCAGCGTCACCTGAAACGATGCAAGCAGTTGTAAAAAGCACCGGCATAATCTAATATATACTTTAATTTTGTAACTATTTCATAATATCTTTGAGTCTACGCTATCATGTAGGCCGCAAGGTGGCCCGAGTGGGCCCCCCTACGTGCACCTATAAACCCTACCCGCCTCACATATATGGTATTATTACTATATATTTAATCATAATCATAACTTCGTAAAATAGATAAACTCATAGCCATCGTTGGCCTCACTCTGGGGCTACTTGCGGTCAAGCATCCGTAGGACTTTTGCCACACTATTGACTTCGACCTGAGTGCCTCTTGTCTCGAGCGATCCAACCAAAGTACTGAAATCAGCAGCACTGAACCCGCGGTGCCGCGATAAAGTACGGTACGCTGCCTGTGCCGGAATAAAAGTGCCGCTCTTGACGTGTGCGGTCTTGGGTTTAGCAGCCACAGTTGTGCAAAACAAGGTCGACATGGGGTCTTCCTGGCACTGCATACAGGTTCCTGGATCCCCGGTACATTCGGGGCGTAAAGAAGGAGTGGCGGGAGACGCGGCAGGGGTAGCAACTGCGGGAGTGGAAACAGCAGGAGACGAGCCAGAGGGGCTAGGAGCAGGGCTCGTGTACTTGGACGGTTCCTTGTAGTAGCTAAGCAGGGGCAAGGAGTCCCCCAAAGTTTCTATATCGCGCATATTGGCCCGCTCACGTGCAGCTGCTTCCAAGCACACACAGGGCGTATCATCAGTACAGAACCCGCAGCGGTCTTCGGGTCGTTTGAGCTCGCATTTCGAAGAAGAACTGGGAGCACTGGGCTCAAACGATAATGGCGAGACGGCGACCGAGGATAGACGGCGGCGGCCTGTGTCCCTGAACCGGTGAGTGAAATCAGTCTCTAGAGAAGAGAGCCGGCGCCGTAACGGGACAGCAGGGAAGCTCCAGTCGGTTTCCACCAACTCTAAACCAGTAGCTGGTGGTTCTTTGGGGCTCAGTTTCTTTGGAGTAGCAGCGCTGGCAGGAGAACTGGGTTTCTTGGGAGGCGAAGGGTTACTCTTGGGGGTCTCTGGAACCGGCAACCGCTCATCCAGTACGCGATCAAGAATTTGCATTGCTGGATCCATGTATGGCGACATGTAAAACCCAGGGCTCGCGCCAGGGCTCATAGCAGTGCCAGGACTCATAGCGGCCCCACCAGCGGTGCCAGGGCTCATAACGCCCGGGCTCATGGGGCTCATTCCAGAAGGAGAAATTGAAGGAGGAGTATGCATTTGCCTGAGTTTCTCATTTTCCCTCGAGAGCTTTGCAATCATCTCCCTGAGCTGCTGTTGCTCAGCGGCATGTTTCTGGGCCTCAATTCCTAATTTGACCTCGAGTTCCTGAACAGCGGCAGCTCTGCGTTCTCTAAAAGCGCGCTGGGCCTCTCTGTTTTGTGCTTTGCGGCGGTTTGGAGGAGTTTCCGAGCTAGGTTTACGCCCCGGTTTCGGCCTCGGAGGCAGCACATATTTCTTGGTGATGTTTAGCTTGACTGCTTCAGGAGTACCAGGGGATGGCGCCGGAGGGCTCTGTTTGGCTACAATTAGCGGTTTAGGCTGCACTTCGGGCATATCCCTATTGAATTGATGGAAAAGATTATGTATGCCAGGGGGTTGATGATTGGTTATCAATCTAGGGTTAGGGTGGAAGCATGTGAGCCACCAAAAGCTTAACCAGGGCAGCTGTGGGAAGTCAAGACCAGCAAAATCTCCGTAGCTCTGACCTGTGCACTGGCATCTACCAGCAGCCAAACTTAATGGGTCCCCAATGGGTCCCCAATGAGATCCTACCGGGGGCCTTGGTGCATGGCTTAGTAGCGTCACGTGGGAAACGCTGATTGATGATCAGTCACTGATGATCAGTTAAGCAAGTAGCCGGAGGTAGGCGCAGGGCACAGCTAATTAACTTCATGGTGTATTGAGCTAGTATAGATCTAATACGTCAGTCAAGTTACCTCAACATATGACTTCAACTGCAGCTGCAGGGCCAAACGTATTGCAGTTGTTGATTTGCGCGAGTTCTTTGGTGCTAGCGATACTCACGAGTACATAACTGCTTTTGTGCTTGTTGTATATAGCTAAACACATTGAGAGTTTATCATCGAGTTTCCAGGGCGATCTGAGACCGTAGTTTGGTGACATTTCTTCAATACAGCTCCTACAAGGTGAAAAATTACCCAATGAGCTCCACAAACATACCCATCCGACTCTGAAGCCCTGGCATTCTTGTTTCCCAAATATCAAACTCGATATAAATCCGTGCAATGACCAAAAGCGAGGTCCAATCGTTACAGCCTTCATGGTAGCTTCATCACTCGCATTCGGCTTGATCTCAGAGTGCCCAGATGCAAAAGCTTGTGTTGTAAACATTGAGCTTGTTTGTGCCGCGAGCTTGTCGCTCTCCGAGGAGGCCTCTATCGGATCCTGATGGAGCGCTACAGCCTTCCCGGTTACCACTAGGAAAAATAGGGAAAATTCCATCAACTTGTGAAACAAATGCATCTGGGGAAATGTTACCAAAGTTGTTTAGCTACTAAAAGACATGGCGATAGTGTCAGGTGACTGTTTCAGCACATTCCTGATAAACGGACAAGAATTTAGCACTATAAGATCAGATAAGATACCGTACTCATAGACTACATCTAAGCACACGCCGCGAAACGGCTTATCTAGTGGGTTTGGAGCCGATAGGATTCCGGTGTAAACCCCAGATACTCTTGAGATCACCTCAGTTCAGCAAGTGTTGTGAATGAACTATAGAATCGCGTGAAACCAGAGCTGATACAGAGTAAAATCACTGGATTGGCTCTATGAGTTCCAGTATTTGCCACACTCCGTGTTGGGAAGCGATAAGAGAATTCTCCTAAGATGAAAGATGAGCTTGGTATGCGCCTGGTATAGGTTTCATAGATACTCAGCAACCAAGTCTGGGAAAATCGCTGGCATACCGGGAATCCCAGAAACAAGCTCATCAGGGTCTTCGCATGCTAGATGTCCCCCCACCTGGTAATTAACCCCCTCTAACACCCCAACCCCCACCAATGCTCAGAACAGGACTACGATTTGGGCCTCGACTTGGCCAATTTGGATCCTCCACTGCACCTATTTTATTCCCTAAATATACTCCAACTCTCTACACTGACCACTGCTCTCCCCCTTTGCTCCCTAGGCACTCACGACCTATAGTCTCGCGTGCGGCTAAAGAGGTGGCCAAGAGACCTAATCTCGCAGTTAAAGCCGCGGGGAAACTCCCGAAATTCATGTCGAAATACGCGTCCTCGCTCGTGGGCGCGCCCGTTTCCCATATCACAGCTTTCTTGCTAGTACACGAGCTCTCGGCCATTGTACCACTGTTTGCGCTATGGTACGGTTTCCACTATTACGACTATACGCCCACGGGGTTACCCGACTGGGTTTTCGGCGCAGGCGAAGATTTCATCAGGAAAATCGGACAGCGCAACCATTGGGAATGGATTGAGCACGCCGACGCGGGGTCCAAGATCCTGCTCCAGGGAGTAGCAGCGTACGCCGCCGTCAAGGCTACGCTGCCACTGCGCATCCTTTTCAGTTTATGGGTTATGCCCTGGACTGCTAGAAATGTTGTGCAGCCAGTGGGTAGATTGGTGGGCAGAATCACCGGGCTGGGCAAAAAGCCAAAGAGTAAAGATGGCGACTTGCCGGAAAATCTCAAGCAAAAGAAACCTCAGGTGCCGAAACAATGATTTTGCGGCAAGGGTCGTTTTAGGTAGGAGATAGATTAGCATTTCATGGAGTAGGCAAACTAGCCAGTGTTGGCTCAAGTCGGCCTGATAATGCAAGGCGTTTAACTACGGTAGAATAGGCACTGACGAGCGGGTGGTTAGTGCCCCAATACTGGAATGGACTACACTTGTCGTGGACTACACTTGTCGCTGGCTCTGCTCCATTTGTTCAGTTGATTTAGGGACGTTCAGAGGCGCTCTAGATATCATCAGGGACTTGAAATACATAAATCGTATTGAGGCAGGAGCGTGAACGACAGCCTTTACCGTGTCAGTAGGGTGCTAGGGAATCTAGCTGAGTGCCAAAGAGTATACATATATCCTATTAGCCATAGGGTATTAAATATTAATTAGCTGGACAGTTCCAGCCATCTGTGAATGTTCGCAGGCTGCTATTGGCTTTGCCGCTATTGGCTTTGCCGCTATTGGCTCTACGCGTAATTGATGTGCTCAGTATACACATCCACCTTATCCGGCACCCATTCTTTTTGGTAAAAACACCCATCGTTGAGGATATACCCCTGTGCAGAAGCAACAAATGCGGGCGGGTCCTGTGTATACTCCAGGGTACCAAACTTGGGCGTGCTAGAGAGCTCCAGTTTGCACTCGATTCCTGGTACGGGAGGCCCGAAATTGATCTTGCCCGGTTTGATGCGATAGTCCCCAAGCGTAGTCTGGGTAATGGGCAGAGGGTCACAAAACGCGTGCACTAGTTGGCTGCCTACAAGAGCACGCGCGGTCCTCGTTTCCTTGGCATTGAGAGACCCGTGCCGTTCATCGAGCACTGCACACGAGTATACCAGCCGTACCGACTTGAATGCCGGCAAAATAGGGCCCATGAGCTTCCCCTTGTGTTGCATGAGGTACCGGAACTGCAATTCGAGCCACCCCCACAGCCGGAAATCATCGGTTTTGCGGATCAGGGACCGGAGACTCAAATCGTCCGTAGCGATGACTGTGGGTTTAACGTGCTCGACAACAGCAAACGGGTCAGTAAACCCGTGGTCCATGTACACGACCTGCGATTTACAAGAAAGAGCCACAAACGACATGAGCAGTGACCAGACTGTGGGGTACATGGCGAAATTGAGCAGCGTGTCCTTCTTTGACCACCGGTCCTGCGAGTGGAGACCCGCCATTTGCGCCGCAATGCTTTTACCGAGTCTGTTGTGGGAAATGTTGAGCAATTTGCCCGATTTGTACACGGCAAACGCCACGGTGCTGGGCTTTGGCGAGGGAGGAGGGGACGCGTGGCTCTTGAAAGACGTGAGCGGTACGGCGTCCACCGATTTCGAATCGATGCTCACAGGAATGGCTTCACCGAGATCGAGGTCCTTGATGTTGGCGTGCGAGTCGATAACGACGGCTCCGGGGCGTACAGCCTTGACTGCTTCCTCGAGATCAGTGGGCAGCACAAAGCACAAACAAAGCCCTTGCAATGTGCACGCAAACAGCAGCGCGAGTGATTCGGGGCCATCGCGTACGCAGCAAACGATTTTCGAGCCGTTGGCGCTCAGGGCACGTAAACTCAACGAATACTGAGCGACCAAATCGGGAATTGAGATGCTGCTAACCGAGATGATGGGCCCCCGGGCAAACGAAACTCGCCAATCGTCATGCCATAATTCCGAAAGCTTGAAATCAAGCGTGCTGGCCACCAGAGGAGTGCCGTGAGGGTTGACAGTGGAGCGTACAGTGGCAGATTCGCCCTGCTGGCGGGTAGAGGAGAAAGATGCCTGGTGATTGACAAGGTAGGGGTCTATATCGGCAGGACTAAGGTAAATGTAGAGAGTTAACAGTACGAGAAGCACAGTGAGGATCCAGATCAGCATTAGGTGAGTTGCTTAGGAGTCAGTGGAGGTAAGCCTGGAGGTATGGTCAATGTTCGAGGAGAAAACAAGTTTCAGTATTTGGTTATGGAGAGTTATGGGAGAGTTTAGAAAATAGGTTTCTGCATGAGCAATGCATATGCACGGGTGGGATGAACGGTGGCTCAAGGAGGAAGGGGGAAATATTTTGATTTATGGGTGATTTTGGGGGTAGATAGTTGGTGGGATCTAGGATGTGAGCTAGGGGTTGACAAAATTTGGAAATTTGGCACCCTCTGGTGACCAACCAAGTTATCAAGACACCGGGATATGGAGGTAAATGTAGCCGTATGGGACAGGTAATCTGGTCCATAATATCTGGACATTTAGTCAATTGATTGAGTCTTGTTGACTTCTCAGGCTAGCATTGACCCACTTGGCTTCAACCTGTATCCTGCTCCATTTGCTCCCCTGACTCAGAAGTAGCAGCATGCAATAGCTACCGATTAGACAAATCATAGGTTCGATATATTTCTATGCGAGGAGTTTGTAAAGATCCACTATATTTTCGGGGTTTCAGTCTCCAAGTGTATGCAACTGGTTTACTCCACCTCCTAAAATGTAGACGCAAAGCCAGTGGGGCAGCCAGGATAATAATTTTTGAAATTCTCAATCAATTTCTGGATATGCTCTTTTAAAATTTCACTCTGGAACCCCCAAACTGGCCCAATTGGGTACCCCCTCAGGTCTCCAACCGCACTCTACTGCCTCTCTGATAAACTACCTGTGACTCACGGTAGTACACGCAAATGTACACGCAGCGCCAATTAATTGAATGATAAGTTCCTCGACAAATATTTAGACAAACTGCTCGAATAATTTTGCGTTCGAGTGTTTTCCATAACCACTTTTCACGTATCCAACCGGCCACTTATGCACGGCTCCCACATCCGGCTGCCGCTGAATAGAAACAAGTGTAGCTGTGCTTGTAGCACCGATTAATTAATCGCCAGACTCTTTGATGCTATCGCAGCCAAACCCATAAATTAGATCACCCAGTTTCCACCGGATTGACCCATTTCCGATGGCCCCTCAGGTCTCCAACCGGTTTACACCCACCAACCACCCTCTGATAACCTACCCGTGACTCACTCTCCTTTACTCTCACATGTCTAGTCACATTAAAGAAACATTTGCGCTATGCAAACAACAAAAAAGACCTGCGATGGTCGCATTTCTTACCTGCGGGTTCCCCTCGCTCGAAGAAACCGTCGGGCTGATGCTCGCGCTCCAGCAGGGAGGCACCGATATCATTGAGCTGGGCATGCCGTTCAGCGACCCGATCGCCGACGGTCCAGTGATACAGGACGCCAACCAAATAGCGCTCGAGAACAACGTCACCATGAATGTGGTTTTGGAGACGGTGAAAAGGGCCAGAGACGCTGGCGTCAAAGTGCCCATTATGCTCATGGGCTACTACAATCCGATCCTCAAATTTGGCGAGTCGCGGTTCTGCCGCGAAGCCCGTAAAGCCGGCGCCAACGGCTTCTTGCTTGTCGATTTACCGCCCGAGGAGGCCTCGCGGTTCCGCGACGTTTGCGCCTACTATGGCATGAGCTACATCCCGCTGGTGGCTCCGTCCACTACCGACGAGCGCCTCAAACAGCTGGCGCCCATCGCTGACTCGTTTATTTACGTGGTCAGCCGTATGGGTACCACTGGCTCTACCGGTACCATTGAGTCGCACATTGGCGAGCTGGTGGACCGCGTACGCTCAGTAGCCGGCAATGTGCCACTGGCAGTCGGGTTTGGTATCTCTACCCGCGAGCATTTCGAGACTGTTGGTGCTTCGAGCGACGGTGTAGTTATCGGCTCGTACCTCATTTCTCTAATCAAGAAAACACCCAAGGAGGACCGCCAACGCGTGGTCACCGAGTACATCAACGAGGTAGTTGGTGGACGGCAAGTAAACGCCTCTGAAATCCCGTCGCTGGCTCCCTTTGATGGCGACGCAGCGGCAGACAAAGATGATCAACCCACTGATGGAAAAGAGCGGTTTGGTATTTTTGGCGGTCAGTACGTGCCGGAAATTTTGCACACATGCCTTAAAGAGGTCGAAGTTGCCTTCAACGGCGCTAAAGATGACCCCGAGTTTTGGAAAGAGTTTCGCAGCTACTACCCGTACATGGGCCGCCCAAGCAACTTGCACTTGGCGGACCGCCTAACTGAACGCGTGGGAGGCGCTCGCATCTGGCTCAAACGCGAGGACCTCAACCACACAGGCTCCCACAAGATCAACAACGCCGTGGGCCAGATTCTCATTGCCAAGCGCATGGGCAAGACCCGCGTTATTGCCGAGACTGGTGCCGGCCAGCACGGTGTAGCTACTGCCACTGTGGCCGCAAAATTCGGACTCAAGGCCACCATCTACATGGGTGCCGAGGACGCCCGCCGCCAAGCCCTCAATGTGTTCCGGATGCGGTTGCTCGGCGCCGAGGTCGTTGAGGTGCAAAACGGTACCAAGACCTTGCGCGACGCGTGCTCCGAGGCACTGCGCGTCTGGGTCACTTGTCTGCACGACACCCACTACATTTTTGGTACCGCCAGCGGCCCGTACCCTTTCCCCTTAATGGTGCGCACCTTCCAGAGCATTATCGGCAAGGAGACCAAGCAACAGTTTGCTGAACAAAACGAGGGCCGCCTGCCCGACGCAGTAGTTGCCTGTGTGGGTGGCGGTAGCAACTGTTCTGGTATGTTTAGCGAGTTTGTGCCCCACAAGGAGGTGCAGCTGCTCGGAGTCGAGGCTGGCGGTTCGGGCGTGGATACAAACGAGCACGCTGCGTCCATGACTGGTGGCGAACCGGGTGTGCTCCACGGCTCCAAGACCTACGTCCTCCAGTCCCAAGACGGCCAGGTCCTTGATACCCACTCGATTAGTGCTGGTCTCGATTATCCCGGTGTTGGTCCTGAACTGTGTCACTGGAAGTACTCTGGCCGCGCCAAGTTTGTGCCGTGCACTGATATCGACGCTCTCAGAGGGTTCCGCGCCTTGAGCGAGACCGAGGGTATCATTCCTGCCATGGAGTCTTCACATGCAGTGTGGGGAGCTATGGAACTGGCTAAAGAGTTGGGTAAGGACAAAGATATTGTTATTTGTTTAAGTGGACGTGGTGACAAGGACGTTGCCAATGTCGCCGAGCTTTTGCCTCATTTCGGGCCCAAGATGGGCTGGGATTTGCGCTTTTAATTCCTATTTACACTCTAGCCTAGATTACAAACACTTCAGTAACCTCCCAAGATATAGTAAATTACTAAGGCCTCTACTACTACAATCACTTTACAAGTTATAGCTAGAAGCTAAAGTAGAATCAGCCCGTCCAGCATTTTTTGCCACCACCGAGCATGAACAAATGGCCTGGTGCCACTCCTCTAGTCTCGTATGGCGACAACCTAACCATCAACATAAACGGCACAACTATTAGCACTCGCCAAAACCTTAAACTGCCGTTTTTGAGTGCGCAAAATCGCACACAAATTTTTCCAAATTCCCCACTACCAGAGGCGTTCCCCACAACCATTTCCAGCACTTTACAGAGTTTAAATGTAGAGAATATCCCCGTAGAGATTGTCAATGAACCGCTGCTCGAGTCGAGGGCGCTGGAACTGCCCGATGCATTGGATTTATCAATGGGTAGAAAAGTGGCAGTAATGGGCGATCGCGTGGTGTGGGCCAATCATGAGGTGCTAGAATTCATCAGTGGAGTTGATGTATCGGAAAGAATTAGCGTGGGATCGCCGGTTTTGGATCTGGCTGGGGACACCAGTGGTGGCCTGGTTATGCGCACGCGTCGAGGCCTAGAAGTTCTTCATGGTAGTGACATCCACTCGCTCAGTACCGGCGATACAATGAGCATGGCCGTCAAGGAAAGTGCCGTCGCCGCCTCGTTTGGCACCGAGATCCAAATCTACGACCTCAACACCGGACAACAAACCCTGCAACACCGGTTCCCCCGGTGCACGCTCACCAATTTCAACCGCATGGCTTGGGCAAGCCCTAATCAGTTGTTTTATATCGACCACAACAATGTCCAACTGCTCGATGTGCGCTCCCAGACCCCCCACAAGTTACGCGATTCACGGTACAAGCACGGTACAGCAGTACGCGATGTGCTCGGATACGACCACAATGTGTTTGTGCTTGAAGCCACGGGCGTGCTCTGGTACGATGCCCGCCAGCCGAGCCAGCCGGTGCTCGAACTCCAGCACTATATGAAACGCAACGAGCCGTCGTGGCGGCTGGATTTCCTCGATAAACAGGGCGATCTGCTGCTTTCTAGCCCTACAGTTGCGTTCAATACCGTCATAAAGTTTGGTGTTGACCATAGTTTCCCAGTGCTCAAGCAGGACCCGTACCTCATTGATCTGTGGCCTACAGTCAATGTTCAGAGCCAGGTATCCCGCAAAACACAGGACGGGTATGAATTGTATATTGCTACACCTTTGGGGGGCCTGTTTCACCAAGAGCTGGGCTGGCGCGAGCCTCCACAAGACGCGGAACTTCCCACTGACCCGTTACCGCCTGAGCCAAAGCAGGAGGAGCTGCGCGATTTTGAATTTTATAATAGGCCAGAGAACTCAGTCACGGTTAATATGCCAGGGTTGGTGAAAGCGGCGCGGCCAAGTGAGCCAGGCGCAGGGGCAGACGCAACGCAAGACGCGACGCAAGACGACGACAGCGATAATGAGGATACACATTCTGGTTGTATATACCGCATACTAGGACACTCCAGCAAACGAAATTTCCTCGACTACAACAAAGAAATCTGGCTTGACCCGATGCCTCAGTTCCGTGAAACGCGTCAACCCCATGTCGACCAAATAGCTGCCGATATGAGCAAACCCAAGCTCTGTTTTGAGGTCAAAGAGGTCTCGAGCGTTCATGAAAACGTGGCAGAAGTACTTGACGGCTGGGAGGACCCTGGCGAGGCTAATTTACTGGATATTGCCACTCAACCGGATGAACCAATGATGTCGGATCCCGTTCAGGAACGGTTTGCATTCACACAGCCCGAACCAGCGCACTCGTTTTTCTCAATGTCTCAGGGCGTTCCGGGTCCCAGCAGCCAGCCGAGTACATTTTCATTCTCACAGCCGGTGCCCAAGAAAAAGAAACGCAAGAGGGTCAGAGATGGCTTTGCCTAGTGCCAAGCGCCATGCAACGCTAATGATGACTCGCGATATTTATATGTACATAGTTACAGCTGACCAGCATAAAGCCTTCTATGGTTATAAATGGTACCGAGAGAAAGCTCCGGGCCCTTTTATGCATCTATTGATGCTACCTTAGCAATTCATTGATAGTCTTGCGTCTTGCGGACCAGAGCCAGTGTGGCTGCGGCACAAGGGAGGTGCCAAGAACCCTGTGGGTGAAGAGCAGCAACAAGTGAAAGTGAAACCAATGTCAGAGAGCTCTACATAGCTCGAACCCCTTTTGGCATTGCTATGCTCTCTCATCAATCTCTAGCCGTGACCGACAGACGCAGGACGCGAGCCTGAGCGGGTTACCATGCAGAAGAGACGCTCCGGCACGCTAGCTAACACAGCGGAATCTTGAATTACAGGTTATTTGCTATATACAAGCCCCAAAAACTGAAGCGAACTTGAGAGGGTATTCTGCAGATACAATCTAAAGGTCTCTAGTCTAGCTATAAACAGCATAAAAACAATAACTACGAGCGATGGTATAAATTACAACTCTTGAAACTATAAAAAATAAGCTACTCACCATAACACTAAAATCCAGCTTTCCCAGCATCGCTTCCAGCGGCTGCTCTATATGTCTAGCCTGTCCATAATGCATGAGAAGGTGCTCGCAGAGTACACCTATAAAGTCTGTACCTGAGAGTACCTTCACTTATGCATTATGAAATGAATAGACATAACAGGGGAGCTGATGGAACCATGAGAACGCTGATACACGCTGGTAGATAGTTAGGAGTAGCGGGAGCTGGCTTCTAGGCCTTGTAGTAGTAGCGGACAGTAGACGAGAGGATACAAAAATGGTGGGCACTGGGCTCCTTTTATAGTCCATCTTTGGCGATCGCCCTGTTGACAAAATTAAGCCGAGAGGCATGTGAACAATAGCAGTCTCATAAATTGTGACCTCAAAAGAGGGGAAACGGCAAGAGGCCGAGGAGAAGGAAGTGCTGCTTGTTTTTATTCCGGCGGGTCAGATCTTGTGATGGCGCAAACCAATTAGGGAGGGGAGGTGAAGTGGGGGTCAAACTGGCATGGAAGTTTGAGAATCTGTGCTGGTGTCTGTAAACTAGAGGGTTTCGGATGAGAGAAAAAACGCAAGGGGTATCAAAGAAGCTACGTGACTAGCAAAACCCACCCAATTCGCTGAATTCAAACACCAAATCCATGCATCTGCACCTCATAACCTCACGCAAGCCCATCACGCGTCAACTCGCAAATCACACACCAGGCCTTGTAGATAGTTAGTAGATATCACCTAAACTTCAGGATCTGCAATTATATCTTCCGGCATGCTCTCCCACGCACATGCACACCTGCGCACCCCCTGTCGTGCATATGCAAGTTTAGGGACCCGCTCAACATGCATGTCCAACTATAAGAGACGGAATTCGCCCATTACTCTCATACATTCTCATCTACTCATCTCTCATCCACTCCACTTCTAGTTCTACCTTCATCAACAATGAGTTGACCTCTCTCCTGCTACTGCATCCATCTATCCACCTGATTTATGGACTCCTCTGCTTCCCAACTCTCGCTAAATCCTAGGGCTTCCCCCTCCCATTGTGGACACTCAGGAGCGTGACCTTCCTCGGGATGAGGTGCCCTACTTCTCTCAGGACGATAGCCTAGTTTTTTCAACTGCTCATTTTGTATCACATCACCCTTGCTCCACAAAAATGAGAAGTTGTAAAACCTCGGCTACTGTTCTGAGCATAGCTGGTCTCCTCCTCCTGGCGAAGGCCACGATCCTCCTCTTGGACTCCACACATCGCCTCCAACCTTGCTCTTGACTTGTCCACGTTTTTGAATAAGCCAGATATATCTATCGTGCATATAATTATAGCTAGTTTCAGTAAAATAGTTTACATAGGCTTCTAATGAGTTACACGGCAAGTATTCATTAGGCATAGGCCACTAGTGATGGCTAAGACTCTGCCCTGGCATTGAGATTCGGGAGAAATCACCAGCGTGTCCACTTTTATCCAGCTTCTCAATCTAGTGGTTGCTGGCACTAGCTGGTAGCTATGCGACTAGCGCGGGGCAGTGATGATGGGCACCTGATACGTGACATAGTGGTGGCGCAATAATATTGTTATGTACATGGTAATATACAGCTATTCAAGCCATTTTCACTACTTGGCCTCGGCCTTGGGCCCCCAGACCATCGTCAACTGCGTCATTATACTTCCCTCGGGCCTTTTCACTTGTGAAGCAATTGGTTCCAAAATACCATTGAGTTCCCTCACCAGTTTCTCACGCTGTTCCACTTGGTTAGGCGAGGGAGCTGGGTCTCTGCGGTGTTTTGGTTGCAGAGTGATACTGGCCAAGTGCCCACGGCCGATAATCGACTCGATGGCACCCTTTTTCTGACCAAGGAGATCGTTTTGTGAAATATTCCAGGAAATTTGCACGTTTTTAACGCTCGGTTTCACTTGTTTCTTCTTTTGGGGTTTGATCTCGCCCTTATCCTCGACGATCTGCACAACAACGCGAGGATCCGTGCCCGGTTGTGGGTGGATATTCAAGACTTTGATGCGGTTGTTTGCGGGCACTTGTAGATCGTCAATATTGATGCCCTGAGTGGCCACTCCGTTTTCGACTAGAGTGACTTGGCTGGTTTTAGGCACAAGTTTAGCCACCCGCTTAAACCCAGGAGTCTGGGAATCAGCAAATAGAGCTCTTGCGGTCGAAAATTGGCGGAATATCGTGGATCTGATCATGAAAAATTTATGTGGCTAAAATGTGGCGAAATTTCGAAGATAAGAAGATGGCTAAATTCAGAAGCTGGCTAAATTTCGAGTGTAGGTTGGAATAGTTGGATTAGCTGGTAATTACTGGTGCTGATGGCCACGGTTCCGTGGTGGATTCTGGTGAGGCTGAGACCTGGGGCTCTAGAGAACTCTAAAAGTAATCAGGCGTTTGCACTACATCTACTCATGCTATATGTTCCAGAGAGCCCTTGGCTTAGCTTGGCTCTGCACAGCTTAGTTCGCCTCAGCCGGCTTGGCCTCGCTGTACCCATACGGATTCTTTTGCGTCCAGTTCCACAAATCATTGCACGCCTGGTCCATACTCAACTCTGCCTTCCAGTTGAGCTCCTTGTTTGCCCTATCCACCTTGGCAGTGAGGTCCAACACATCGCCAGGACGACGAGGACAAATCTTGTATGGCAGCTCGCGGCCCACAGCTTTATCAAAGGCGGCCTTAACCTCGAAAACAGTCGAGCCTCTGCCGGTACCCAAGTTCCATTCGCGGCAGAACCCTTGCTCAGCACCCGTCTGGTCAATTGACTCGAGCTTGGTGAGAGCACTCAAGTGGCCACGAGCCAGGTCCATGACGTGGATGTAGTCGCGAATAGGCGTACCGTCACGCGAAGGGTAGTCGTTGCCGAACACATTGAGCTGCTCGCGGCGTCCCGTAGCCACCTGGGCCAAAAACGGCAGCAAGTTATTGGGGATGCCCGTGGGGTCTTCACCAATGAGGCCAGACGGGTGGGCACCCATAGGATTAAAATAGCGGAGCAGCGCAGTTTTCCAGGAAGGAGTAGCATGGGTATGGTCGCGTAAAATGTGTTCGATAAACAGCTTTGTGCGGCCGTACGGGCTCAGACTCTCGGTAGGGCACTCCTCGGGGATCGGGATCATGTTTTCAAACCTAGTGGCGTCTCCATACACTGTGGCCGAGCTCGAAAAAACAAATGTCGAGACCTTGTGCTGTGTGAGCACCTTGACGAGATTTATGGTGCCGGCAACGTTTTGTTCATAGTACTCGAGCGGGATCTGGCACGACTCGCCCACTGCTTTGAGGCCTGCAAAGTGGATAACCGACGAGATGTCGGGGAATTTTTCGAGGACGCCAGCAAGACCCTGCGCGTCGCGGATATCCACCTGAAAAAATGGAATTGACTTGCCAGTGATTTTTTCGACCCGCAAAAGTGACTCGCGAGAAGAGTTGCACAAATTGTCAATTACAACGACCTGGCGGCCTGCTTCAAGCAGAGTTAAAACAGTGTGGCTGCCGATATATCCAGCTCCACCGGTAACGAGAACACGAGACATGACTAACGGGTGAGCTGGGGAGGGCTTATACCTAGCCGCGTGAGATGTTCATGTAAAGTATAGTAAATAGGGTGGGTGTGTGTCTGCGGGTGTATGCCAAGCCCCTGCTGCGTGTGCCCCCTGCTACCTGCTACCTGTGCCTGCATATGCTGCTGCTCACAGGGCTGTCAACTCTACGCCACCGACGCCACATAAATCCCAAATAAACTCTCTTTCTCTTTCTTCTTCCGCTTCCTTCCGCCCACTTTAATTGCACCGAAATTTAATGAAAAGCAAGAGCTCACGGTCCTCCGCCAGGTCCTCTGCAAAGTCCAGCAGCTCTCGGGATACGCCGCTAACGAGCGACCAACAACTTGAAGCCGCGCTCAACTCAATTCCCTCGCAAGAAGCGGAAATTCTCCGCTCGCAACTGGAAATCCCCGAAATCAAGGGGTCCATCCTCGCGCTTTACCGGTTCTGCACTCCTCTCGACGTTTTCCTCGTTTTGCTGGCGTTTTTCTTTGCCGCCGTTGAGGGCGCCGCGTTGCCGATGTTTTCGCTGGTTGTGGGCGCCATCACCAACAATTTCAGGGGGTTCAATACCGGCTCAACGGACCCGCAGCAGTTTCAAGATACTGTCAACCATAACGCGCTTTACTATGTCTATATTGGTGTGGCGATTATCGTGTCTGGGTCCCTCGAGTCGTTTCTGTTTGTTAACCGAGGCGAAGTGCTGGCGTCGCGGTACCGCAAAAATTACCTGCGGGCCGTCCTCAACCAAAACATTGCGTATTTCGACCGCTTGGGTACCGGCTCGGTGAGCACTCGCATCACCAACAGCACCTCGAGCATCCAGGACGCGATAAGCGAAAAAGCCGGCGCAATCACGAAATCCCTTGCGTGTTTTATTGCTGCACTGGTTATTGCGCTCGCCACGCAGTGGAAACTCGCGCTCATCATCCTCTCGCTGGTGGTGTGGCTCGTGCTCGGCGTGGGGTTCGCTAGCAGCCGGTTTGTAGGGTTCTTTACGCAAAGCGAGAAAACGTACGCGGTGGGCTCAAATGTGGCCGATGAGGCGTTCAGCGCGGCCCGCAACACTATTGCCCTCGGCGCTCAGTCCAAGATGGTCGCCCGCTACGACGAGTACCTGCAAAAATCCCGGGGGTTTCAGCACAAGGGTAACCTCTACCTGGCCCTGATGCTCGGAATTCTCTGGTCGACTGTGGCATTCATCTATGCCCTAGCATTTTGGGAAGGATCGCGGCTCGTGGCATGGGGCCAGACCGATATTGGTAAAGTCATTGTGGTGTTTATTTCATTGCTGGTGGGTGCGTTCCAAATGACCGGTATCGCCCCGCAAATCAGGTTTGTGGTTACCGGTATCGCGGGCGCCAAAATTGTTAATGAAGCCATCAACCGCAAGCCGGTGATTGATGCCAGCAGCGATGAGGGCCAGCGCATCACGGGTCTCCAGGGACACATTACTTTTGAAAACGTGCGGTTCCGGTACCCTTCGCGTCCTAATGTCCTGGTGCTGCCCAATTTCAGCCTCGAGGTGCTTCCGGGCCAAACGGTGGCACTGGTGGGACCCTCGGGGTCAGGTAAAAGCACAGTCGTGGGACTCCTGGAACGTTTTTACCTCTATCTTGGTGGAAGCATCAAAATCGACGGCGTGGAGCTCTCGGATCTCAACGTTCGCTGGCTCAGACAACAAATCGGGCTCGTGTCCCAGGAACCGGTGCTGTTTGCCAACTCGATCGCCGAAAATATCGAGCACGGACTTATTGGTACGGAATATGAGCACGCTGACCCCGAGAAAAAACGCGAGCTCGTTGTGGATGCGTGCAAGCAGGCCAACGCCTGGGACTTTATCCAGACCCTCAGCGACGGCCTCGAGACTAATGTAGGCGACCGTGGGTTCCTCCTGAGTGGTGGCCAAAAGCAGCGTATTGCTATTGCCCGTGCAATCGTCTCCAACCCCAAGATCTTGCTGCTGGATGAAGCCACCTCGGCACTCGACACCAAATCAGAGGGGATTGTGCAGGAAGCGCTCGACCGCGCGGCGAAATCGCGGACCACGATCGTTATTGCGCACCGTCTCTCTACTATTCGCGATGCCGATAAGATTGTTGTTATGGCTAATGGCGAGATTGTCGAGCAGGGCACCCACCAGGAGCTGCTCGCTTTGCAAGGAACGTACCACCGTCTCGTGGAGCTGCAAAAAGTCGACCAGCAAACGCCAAATCACGACAAGTTGGCTGTGCAAGAGGACGAGTTTGTCGATGAAGACGACTTCGATGCCAGTAAATGCCGCATCCCGGGTATCGACCCCGTAGACGTGAGTTTGCGGAAAATCGTCAAGCTGCTCTGGCAACTCAACAAAAAGGAACAGAAACTTATCATCCTAAGCTTCTTTTTCGCCCTCACGGTTGGTTACGCTCAAGACGCGTACGCGATGCTGCTGGGTAAATCGTCGGAAAGCATGATGGTTACGCCCGAGCATTACCCCGAGATGCGCAGCACCATCAACCTCACGAGCGGTATGTTTTTCATGGTCGGTATGCACCAGCTTATTGCCGGGTTTATCTTTATTTTCCTCATCACCACCAGCAGCGAGCACCTTTTGCGGAACGTACGGCTAGCGCTGTTTAAGCAGTTTTTGCGTATGGACATTTCATTCTTTGACCACGAGAAAAATACTCCCGGTGCCCTTACCGGCATCCTCGCCAAAGACGGTAAAGCCATTGAAGGGCTTGGCGGTGCAACGTTTGGGCATATCCTGCAGTGTGTGGTGGTTGTTATAGGTGGTATTGTTACTGCAATTGCATTCAACTGGCGCCTGGGTCTTGTGGGTACCGCATGTGTACCGGTAATTGTTGGCTGTGGCTACGGCCGTATCAAGATCCTGAGCCGCCTCGAGGAACGCTCGCGTAAAGTGTACGAAAACTCATCAGGTCTCGCATCCTCTTTTACCTCTGCTGTGCGCACAGTACAGTTTCTGACCCGTGAAGACCAGGTGTGTAAAGTTTACGATAAAGTCGTTGATACCCAAGTCGTGGACTCGCTGAAATCCACTATTGCATCTGCGCTAACATTCGGGCTAGCTGAAGGCCTTATTCCGTGGATTTTTGCGCTAATTTGGTGGTACGGAAGCAAGCTGTTGCGTGAAGGCAAGTGTACCGTCTATGAGTACTATGTGGTATTTATTGGTTTGATTCTGGGTGCTCAGAGCGCTGGCCAAGCTTTCTCGTACGCTCCCGATTTGTCTAAAGCCAAAAACGCGTCCGCCAATGTACTGCGCATGACCGAGGCTGAGCCCATTATCGATCCGTGGAACCCAGAGGGTATACAGATTGATCGGAGCGAGCTCAAGGGCTGCATTGAGTTTAAAAACATCTTTTTCCGGTACCCCACGCGCCCCCAAGTCCCTGTGCTGCGTGACGTTTCCCTCAAAGTCGAGCCTGGCCAGTATGTGGCGCTAGTAGGCGCGTCTGGTTGCGGCAAGAGCACATCGATCGGTCTCTGCGAGCGGTTCTATGACCCCGCACAGGGCCAGGTCTTGCTTGATGGCCGCGACCTTCGCGAGTACAATATCAATAGCCTCCGCGGGTGCATGGGCCTCGTGCAGCAGGAACCAATGCTCTATTCTGGTACTGTGCTCGACAACATCACTTTGGGAGTAAATGGGGCAGTGACACAAGAGCAAATCGAAGACGCGTGCCGCCAAGCCAATATCCATGACTTTATCATGGGTCTCCCCGATGGCTACCAGACCGATGTGGGAGCGGCCGGAGGTTTACTGTCTGGAGGCCAGAAACAGCGTATTGCGATTGCGCGCACGATCATCCGCGACCCTGCCATTTTGCTTTTGGATGAGGCAACCTCGGCGCTTGATGCTGAATCTGAGAAACTCGTGCAAGCCGCGCTTGATAATGTCATGACGGGCCGCACGATCCTCAGTGTTGCGCACCGCCTGAGCACGATCCAGCACGCCGATAAGATTTATGTGTTTGACAAGGGCCGGATTGTCGAGAGCGGCACTCACCAGGAGCTGCTGAACATGGGTGGCCGGTACGCCGAGCTCGTGAGGCTGCAATCATTGGAGGAGCAGTAGCTGCCGCGAAGGCTAAACACTTATACTATTTATGTTAATACCTCAAAACTAACTCTCGACCTGCCCAGGGGCACGTGCATATTAGTGCAGGACTGGCCGCGAGGCACAGGCCCCTCAGTGACTAAGCGGTCGAGTAGTAGAGTAGTTAAGTAATCTACCGCCAGGAACAAGTGATTCTTGACAGTGAAACACACGAGTGTTTCAGGTACAGCACATGGGACAAGCCCACAGAGAGTTGGGAAAAGCATAAAAAAGGCCCCTCGGCGGGCACCCCTCCCATCCAGAAATAATAGTAGTATTAATAGAACTAAACATTTAAATATAACCTGTTTATTCCCCCCTGATTTGTATTTTAAGCCAAACACGCTCCTCACACTCGAGTGCTTTGTCATGGGGTGCGTCTTGGCCTTCTACCTCTTTTACCTCACTTTACCCTTTCTCTTTGAAGCGCGTTTGTTAGGTGCGGATTGCAGATCAAGAAATGGACTCGTGGGAGCCCGAGCTATTCGATACGGGGCCTTATAATGATGATATATTATTTGATAGCTTTTTCGATTCGCTGGATGAGCCGAGACGCGCGCATGGCGGCGGCCACCACCAGCGCAACCAGTCGGCGGCCCTCACAATGCAGCACCCGGTGTATGCTCAAAGCCACTTTGACACAGACGCTTTGAACTCGGCGCCCGAGTCGGCACCACCCCTGGCGCCGCTAGCCGAGCGGCCCAGGCCCAGGCCCAAGGCCTCACACCACCACAAGCCAGAGCCCAAACCAGAGCCCAAGCCAAAGCCAGAGGACAGCAAGGAGCCCCAGAAACAAACAACCGCGAAAAAAGAGATCACCCTTCCCAGCGGGCGGCGGAGAATCTCTAAAGAACAAACGAAAATCCTCGAGGAATCGTTTCAGCGAAACACTCATCTCGACAAGGCCGAACGGGAACGCGTGTGCCGCGAAACGGGGTTGATGGTGAAAAATGTGAATATCTGGTTCCAGAATCGGCGTCAAAAGGCAAAATCGCAGCTGGCTCAGCAGGAAAAGTCGGATATTGTGGGGTTCTTTGCAAAGAGGGATGGCGGAGCACCAGGCGGAGCGTCAGCGACGTCGGGTGCCTCTGGTGCCTCTGGTGCAAGTGCAAGTGCGCGTGATGGTAGCAGTGTGAGCAGTGCGGGAAGTTCGGCAAGCGCGGGTTCTGGTACCCCTGGTGCAGGTCATCCAGGCGGCCACTCAGGTGCTCAGCCAGGCCACCCCAGCGGCAGCCACCCTGCCTCGCTCCGCAAAAGCACGCCCTCGCGTACCCCCATCGCTACAACCCCCCACACTCCCTACAGAGGCACTCCCACCCTTCAAAAACGGCATTCGGCGGGGTTCCAAGGGTCCCCCACGCACGCTGATTTGGGCATGCAAAAACCGCTCATGGCCTCGGCTATCAGCAGCACCGATAGCGGGTATTTCGGGCTGGGCGTCTCGAACTTTGACCCTCCCCATTCTCCACAACAGTACTCGCCCACCACGAGCACCCTGGGGGAGTACAGCCCAGCCCAGCCGTTCCCGCAGTACATGACAACCCCCAAACAGATTTGGGAAAGCCCCATGGACCAGCAGTTTGCGTTCCCAACCACCCCAGGGCGCCAGTCGCCCGTCAGGATGGGAGGACGCCGCAGCCTAATGCAGAGCCCGCAGCTGGTACCCAGAGGCGCAAGCATCTCGTCGCCTCAAGTGTACAAACCGCAGCAGCAGATGCAAACACAAGCAATGCTGGCAGCACAGCTCTCACGGTCAAAATCAGCTGCAGAAATCGCTCCCGTGTATGACCCCCAATACCCAGAACTCAAGCGCAGGCGCTCGAATTTTGGGAGATCAAGTACCGTGGGCGCTGGTATGGCTGCAGTAGCTGGCCTCAATGGTGGTGCTGCTGCTCTCGCCGGCGAATGCTCAAACCAGGTCTCGCCCACTGGCTCGCCAGTACCTAGCGCCCACACTCCACAGGCTCAAAACACACCCTTTGACGCCATTGGAGCAGCAAATGCCCAGCGTATGATGGCAACAAGAACACGAAGCCATACTCAACCGAGCTTGAGGTACGAATCGGGTGTACGGCTCCATCTCGATGATTCAAACCATCAAGCTGTCCTCGTGATGGTCGACGAAAACAAATCGGGGGACTGCCGCACCCAGGCCTCGAGCACTCCAGTGCCCCGGAGAGCAACCCCAATGCGCAGCCATTCGCAGAGATCCCACGTCAGTCTTTCATCCATGGGTATCCACATCCCCCCTCCACAAGAGCATGCGACGGTATCGCCATACCAGTACATGCTAGAAAACTCCCCTGTTCCCTATGATCAGAGTCCTTGGCAAGCTTCTTTTGAGAACGAAACTCCAATTGAAGCTAGTAATGAGGCCGCCGACGATGCTCAGTTCTTCAACTTTCCTAGCTTTGATAGTTAGAAAAAAATATATTTATCTCTGAGGGGAGACTAACATTATCTAGCTTATACATTCTTTATTTATCAATTCTACTTCAAATATGAACTAGCGATGGCCAACACTGACAACCGATAGCTGAATAGCAGCGCTTGGTGACCCTGAACTCTTTGTGAGCGTGCTATCATCTAGTGAGAATCAACACATTACCACTGGTCCACACGCCAATCTACACCTCTGTCCATGCAGCCTGATTTACACAATCACCTGTACATGAAATATGCACTGTGTATGCGCCTTTATGCGCGTGTAAATCTGGCACGTGAGGGGTTAGACAGTACTCCTTTAGCTAGTTGAGGCGGGTGATTGGGCCCCATTTCATTTCCTAGTTTAAATCCCCTACAGGTTTACCACTTCAAGTCCCTGTTGTGCTCTGATGCAGCCCTCCCAACCTAACCGATTAGCGATGGCCCAGACAATCAAGACCCCTACCGTTGATCAAATCTCTCGTGAAATTCCACCGCGGCAGCGTGCATACGCCACTGATCCGGGTGGCAAGGTGCAGGACCCAGCATGCTGTATGGAACGTTAAAGAACCGGGACAGCAATCGGATAAACTCGGGCCACGAAAACGCGAGTGAAATATCGTGGTGCGGCACGTACTTGGGAGGCGCCAGCTGCACCAAAAGCGTTAATCGCACGCTCCAGCACCCGCAAATCGACCGAATGGCCCCTAAAAGTTGCGACATTATAGCTCGATCCGCCCTAGCCCTGGGTGTGCCTAAACGGTTTTGGTTGAGCACAGCATTGCTCAGAAAGGTTGCAGCGATTTATATATTTAATTTTAGTCTATGGGTCCTCTATCTGCTCTGTATTTAAGCTACGTCCTGAATCTGTTGAATAGCCTAAGGGGCCCCACCCCACCCCACTTTGGGAGATGCACCGCGCGCGCTGGCAATATCATTAGTCACCTTGTGTATATATACCGTGGGGAGGCCCCCCCAATACCTCCAATGGCTATTACCAAGGTTCACTCCCGTTATGTCTACGATTCTCGTGGTAACCCCACTGTTGAGGTAGAGATCACCACCGAAAAGGGCACTTTCCGCTCGATTGTCCCCAGTGGTGCCTCCACCGGTACCCACGAGGCCGTTGAGTTGCGCGACGGCGACAAGTCCAAGTGGAACGGCAAAGGTGTTTTGACTGCTGTTTCCAACGTCAACGATGTCATTGGCCCTGCCCTCATCAAGGCCAACCTCGACGTCACTGACCAGGACAAGGTCGACGAGTTCCTTATCAAGCTCGACGGTACTGATAACAAGGGCAAGCTCGGTGCCAACGCCATTCTCGGTGTTTCCCTCAGCGTTGCTCGCGCCGGTGCCGCCGAGAAGGGTGTCCCTCTCTACCAGCACATCAAGGACCTCTCTGGCACCAAGGAGCCCTACGTCTTGCCCGTTCCTTTCCAGAACGTCTTGAACGGTGGTGACCACGCCGGTGGTTCCCTTGCTTTGCAGGAGTTTATGGTTGTTCCTCTCGACTTCCCCAGCTTCTCTGAGGCTTTGCGTGCCGGTTCCGAGGTTTACCACAAGCTCAAGGCCGCCGCTCAAAAGAAGTACGGCTCCAGCGCCGGAAACGTTGGTGACGAGGGTGGTATCGCCCCCAACCTCGAGACCGCTGAGGAGGCTCTCGACCTCATTGTTGATGCCATTGAGGAGGCCGGTTACACTGGTAAAGTCAAGATCGCTTTGGACGCTGCCTCTAGCGAGTTTTTCCACGACAACAAGTACGACCTTGACTTCAAGAACCCCAAGAGCGACCCCGCTAAATGGAAGACCGGTGAGGAGCTTGCTGCTTGGTACAAGACCTTGATTGAAAAGTACCCCATTGTTTCCGTCGAGGACCCCTTTGCCGAGGACGACTGGGCTACCTGGGAGCACTTTTTCCCCCTTGTCCAGGACAAGGTCCAGATTGTTGGTGATGACTTGACTGTCACCAACCCCCGTTTGGTCAAGAAGGCCATTGACGAGAAGGCCGCCAACGCCCTCCTCCTCAAGGTCAACCAGATTGGTACCGTCTCTGAGTCCATCAAGGCCGCCAACATGTCCTATGCTGCCGGCTGGGGTGTCATGGTCTCCCACCGTTCCGGTGAGACTGAGGACACTTTTATCGCCGATATGAGCGTTGGTATCCGCAGTGGTCAGATCAAGACCGGTGCCCCTGCCCGCTCTGAGCGTCTCGCCAAGCTCAACCAGATTCTCCGTATCGAGGAGGAGCTCGGTGACAAGGCTATCTACGCCGGCGCCAAGTTCCACCAGAGCGCCAACATCTAAGCTAGCTTTCTCACTACTTGATATATAGCCAAATGTATATGTTTTTATTTTGTTCTTCAAAGGCGGCGAGTTAAACTAGCGGGCTGAGATGTGCACGGTAATTGACTGGTATATGGCCAGGAGCTATGGTGCCCACGATGGACACGATGGACACGTGTGTAATATTAGAACAACATATAAGAGAAATACATGCAAAATCTATGTTGAAGATGGTTTGGTATGCCTATGTAGCCTGGGCTAATGGTTTAGGTTAGTGGAGCGGCTGTGCGGGTGGGTGCTCGAGCCGAGCTGAGGATCGCTAATGCCTGAAACATACATCCAAATGTCTCAATATTGTGCCAGATTTCAGCTAAATGGCTGGTTAGCTCAAAAGTGGCTAGCTCAGAGGTTATACAAACTGGTAGATACTCCAGACAGTCAGGGTCGCCCAGCCCAGGACCATATTCACCTACTTTGGAGATGCATCCGGCATCCAGATGTGCCTCAATTTGTCGCTGAAGAGCCAATTAATGAACTTTGCGATCAACTGCGAAATAGATGTAATTAGGTGGACACCCCACTCTACTCGCTAATAGCTTTACCCGTAATTTAATTACTGGCCCCTTTACAATTAAGGGATAATCCTTATCATAATACGTCTATAATCAAACCCGGGGGGTGCTTGTGGCCTCAATTAGTAGTCTCAAGTTGGGCGGCGAACCACCAACAGAGCCAATCTACAAGCCATACCACCTAAACCATCTGACCGGCACGGCCCCACGCTTCCGATTCTCGAGCCTTCGGTGTCGGGGATCATCGTGATTATTTCGCAGTGCATCGCATCTGTGTGTTGGGTTAAGCAAGTTTGCTTGAGGTAGCAGTTTGCTGCATGCACCTCTTAATTTTCGGCTAATGAGAACTGATTTCTCCGAGCATAACTAGTTAATTTATATATTTCCCAGCTATTTCAGCTAGTGATTAGCTTCTGCACACCCCCGCATTGAAATATGCGGCCCCATAAATCCCCTGCTCGACTAAACAGCGTTTGACATGGGCAGAGCCTGTATTAGCAATTTTAAGAGGGCTGTATTACCCATTATTTTTGATCTCGCATATACACATCCATAAACCCCGCAAAAATCGCCAACTAATTGCAATTATCACAATTATTCCATCGTTTCTATTCATAGAACAATGCAAGCCATGACGTCACACATGCACCTCTAAATATGGGGTACTGGAGACTATAAATCCTGGTGATCCGCTGGATATTCAGCATCAACATGCAATTCTCTATCTTCTCTCTCCTCTCTATCGCCTCCGCTGCCGCCATTCAGGACAGCTTCTCTCTTGTCACTATCCACTCTGGAACTGATGTCCAGTACAAGGCCGTCAAGCTCGCTTCCAACGGCCGTCTCTCCTTGAACGGTGAGACCGGTGTCAACTTTAAGATCGACTCCAATGGCTTGTTGTACGCCAATGGTGACCACGTTGACATCAACCAGGGCTACGTCAATGTTGTCAAGGACGGCTACAGCGGTGGTGTTTGGGCCATCAAGGACGATGACCTCACTCTCGAGGACTCTCGCTCTTTTGTTGTTTGCCCCGAGGACAACTTCAACCTCATGTACGCCAAGTACGGTGTTCCCAGCACTTGCGCTAACCCCATCGGCGTTGTTCTTCACGCCTCTGCCGACCACTAAGTAGTTTAGGCTAGTCATTTATTCTTTATTCTATGCGAGCTGAGCTTTAAATGATATATAACGGGATAGTAGAGCGTTCACACCGCGCATGGATGTGCATTCATGACACAGGAACATGCAGTGCGCTTGCATTAGGTACAATCGGTGGCTTGACAGTAGAGTGGACCTCCAGCCGCTTACTCTGTACACTTGTTCACAGCTACGTTCAACATACATGGATGTTTTGGCAAGGGGTGCCCCTGGGTGAGGGTTAGTACCTGTCGAGCGAAAGCTTACTGTCATTCATTCACACTTGAACACTTTTGTGGACTACTAAGGTACTCGAGACTATATTTAAACAACTAAAGAGACTATATGGAGGGATCTAATCTCTAATGAGCAAACAAAATGTGGAGGTTCACCATAGAGATTTTAGCCCCAAAATCTGGTTGTAGAGCGCTAGAAAAAATTGTACTGGGCATTTCAAATTTATTTAAATACTTTGGTTTATTTAAGATGAGCGAATATACATTTATTTGCGCCATTGGATGCCCTAGTGCTACCAGGTTCCTGGCCCTTCCATTGTTTAGCTACGATCCTACCACACCATACCAGATAAAGAAGCTCAAGAGCATGGCTGTACATATTTGGCTGCCACATATCTTATTAGAGCAGCTGTTGCAGCATCTTGAGATCTTGTATGCACAGGCTACCCTTTTCGGAAAGGATACTCTGTAGTAGGTATCTAGAGCGAGGGACTGAATTGGTAACTAAAAGCTCTACCTGGAGTATAAAACAAGACCAAACTCACGATAATTCTTCATCACAACAACATCCTCAATGCCTTTTCCCCACTTCCGCTACTGAGCTCTCCCCCCACAGCTCGCCCTTGACTGCTATATCAGACCCTCTGCCCCGCCTTACAGAGGTGTTTTAGAGTGCCATCCCGGTAGCTCTATTAGAAACCCCTCCTGATGATTAGCTTTCATTGAATAGCGCCGCGCCGCTCCTTTTATTGGCCTGCAGTGCTCATGGTTGCACTTGCACCTTTTTTCACGCTGTTTGGCCCATGGCAGCCGCGCGGACTGGATACTATATTGGCATCTCCATCTGTGATCCCTGGACTAACTTTAGCAGCGACATTGGTTTCATTTCCAAGGTTGCAGCTCGAAGCGTCCAGGTTTCCCCCTTGGCACCTCCCTTGTGCCGCTACCACATTGGCTGGCACCCTACTGCTAAACATTATTAGATGCTTTTACTTTTGCATCATACTAAACAGGCTAGCACCCTACTGCCCTCATGCTATTGCCTTCAATAGCACTTTGGCTGGCACGCCCTAAAACTGCCAACACTCTGCTTGCCCATCAAGCCCCCAATATGCCAATACAATGGCGACTTCAATAAGCTCTGGTAATTGGTGTACCAGAGTTCTCTTTGCACTCCATTATGGACGTATATCCACATACCGACAATAGTGCTGATACTGGACAACGAACGATAAACTGAACTTCTCTACTACGACGACATTGCGATCATGCGATGGTGCCTCTATTTTGAGAGCATGGCGGCTTTTCTAGCCATCATATACCTCCTCGCGGAGGGTATGTAAAGTGTGAACGATAACATCTCCTGGTCGGACGGTCCTGGTACTGACCCAGACTGAGCTTGTTACGGGATCACGCGACTGAAGTGGGAACCACTCCGTACCAGCGGAGCCCATGGATTCGTGAGTGCCTAATACCATAGGCTACGACCTCGGGGGGCCGCCCCCGGGAAGATTGCTGGCTTGTGCTTGACGCTCCGACGGGAGCCGATAGCAGGGACCAGCGAGTAAAATCTATTCTTTAGTTTCTGTCTGCAGCGGGGCTATATGAATGGGGTCGACACGTCGCGACCAGGATTTTACTGATAGAAGAGAAGTTTATGTTTGTTTTTCAATGTCCAGTTGAATCACTTATTGTAGTATTAAGATTATTTAGCCGTTTTGTAGAGCATAATTATTGAATCGCTGTTGTTTTGTTTAATTGTCCCGTCGTAATTTCCCCCACCTACTTGGAGGCCAAGAGCCTGCTACTCTGAGACCTGGAGGATAACATAATTGCTCCATAATAAGGATGAAAAAGTTGCCAAGAAAAAAGGCTTGCAAATTGCATTACCACTCGGTCGGGCTCGCTATGCCCTTGACGCGCTAACCATTACCACCAGAATGACACCAAGACCAGTAGCGTGAATCCCTATCTGGCGTAATGATCCTTGAACATGTGTGAATAATCTAGTATTAGCGGCAATATGTTGATCAAAAATCCGCTCAAGTCTGTCCAGGATATAACGGGCCTGGATCGGGGGCACCAGCAAAGTGCCACTCGGAGGAACAGCGCAAACAGGCACAATATGGCTGGCGCGTATACACCAAAATCGTGTACACTATAGACAAATGAGTCCTATTCATATGATCAATTAATCACATGAAAAATGCGTGCTCAATGTTGTGCAACATATACTGGGGTTCGGCCCGGCGCGGAACCATCACATCAACACTTACACCTTGCATGTTGTACTCGAGTATAAAAGCAGCTGATCGCCGCGAAAACTATCCACAATAATGCTCGCCCTTTACACTCTCTTTGCCACTTCTTTCGCTGCCCTCTCTTTGAGCACATTCTCTGTACCCGCTAGCGACGCTACTGTCTATTCGTTTGGCGATTTCCCTACTGAAGATGCTACGAGCTCATCAAAGACCAGCAACGCAACTGCCACATCCTCAGCTGCCACATCCGCAACCGTCAGCGTTGCTGCCAAGAATGGCACTGTTAGTGCTACTCCATCTCTTTCCAATGGCGCCCAGCGTCTCGCTCCCTTTTGGGCTGCCTTTATTTAAGCTAATATATAGCGCATTTGCAATCTTGATATAAATAATTAATAGAGTCCAACCACTACTTTTCAGGATCGTGCACGGGACCTCTGCTGGGTAACAGAATAGGCTTGATGACGATATAACTATTCTCCTTGGTCATGAGACCGGCCATTCCGTTATAGAGAGCCATTACTCCCGCAGCAAAACTGAACCCACCCGCGACCCGGACCATAGTGTGAACCTCTCCTAGGTACCCAACTGTTATACAAATGAAAATCAGGGCCACGAAAACAATACAAAGGAAGAACGCCAGCGTTGACTTCAACAGTGTAGCCACTACTGTCACCGAGAACATTGCGTACCCGAGGCACCAGAACCCAAACGCGACGGTCATCATTTCTGTGCCCCATTCTGTCGGGGAGCTGAATTGCGAGGGCATTCTGTCTATATTCTTTGTGCAATAAGTGACAAAGCTCTCTGCGATACCAAAGCTTGGAGTATAGAGTGCTGCCATGGACCACCAGTAGAGGCCATAGGTGGCCATGACCGCAGATCCATGAGTGTTCTCCAGCAAGAACTCCCACATTCCTGCAGTGAGTAGCCCAACACCTCCCGAGAACCAAGCAGGGCAGATTGTGAGGTTGGGGATTGTAATGCCGCGCACTTGTATGAGCACGAGTCCGAGAAACATAGAGGGGACGCCGAATCCAATCAGACCTACGGGAGCCATTGAGGGCAAGTTTCTGGTGGGAGCATAGTATTTACCGGCACGAGCCAGTCCTGCATAGGCGTGAAGGACCTTGTGCAGAGGCATTGTAGACCCATTGATCTCGCACTGCTGCTCGCTGCCAGAGTCACTTAGATCGTACTGTTGTAATTTAAGCGTGGCCATATTCTACGCGGGGTATGGGCTGCTACTTTTATAGCGACGACTGATTGTGGGGTGCAGTAGCTTGCATGTGGGGTACGCCGGCCTATGCCGGTTAACGAACCACCGAGAGATCAACTAAATAACTTGTTTGTCTGTTTAGGTGGATAGTTGGGCACTAACCGGGTGATGGCCTGTGGTACCCGTCGAGCCCTTTACATGCTACCCACTGACATGATCTGGGGTAGCCATTGAGGCGAGGATCCAATTCTTTCAAGATCAAAGCATCAGCAAATAAACAAAGAAAACAGCACTAAACTAGTGTCAGGACGCTCTACAACTATCAGTCTATGAATAGAGGTGCAGTGTGGGGGTACCCTCAACACCTCCCAACAATGCGAGGTCACACTTGATTGAGGTTTTAGAGACATTGCGGTAAGGGCGGTGAGTATTTTGCAGTAGGCAGGTATGAGAAAGTGTTTATTTGGAGGGGTAGGAGGGGGAGCGATAGGATATACGCTGAATGACCGAGCAATCCGGCTGGACATGAAACGTCGGGTGGTGATTGGTGGGTGCTTGTAAGTGTTTATTTGCAAGCATTCGTTCGCTCTAATTTACAGACCGAAAACCAACTATTAACCGCGACATGTGCAATCCTTATCGATAAGCAATAATTACATAACCAACCCCGGTTGCTCACCCAGACACTGGCACTCAAAAGCACGTTCAAGAGCTAAAAGAAGCCCAAGTTCTCATCTTTGACAGCAAGTACACGCAATTGAGCTACGCGGTGGTCATACCACCCCCTTATACCGCTTGTTTTACCCTGTCCTCACACACTACCTACCCGAACCTGCCCTGGCCAAAATTTTATCCACAATGCTATATAAAATACAATAAATTATTGTGACCGTCTAACTGCGTCCATAATACCCCCGTTCGTGGTCATTGGGTTGATGTTCATTTCTTTGATTTTGAGACCGACCGTTTGGTTGGCTTTGGTATACTTTGCCACACAGCGGTCAATACAAACAACTTCTCCCTTTGTTAAATCGGGCTCTCCATAGACGTTTACGCACTTTTTCTCGCAGGTATCGAGGATACGCTGATAAAGCAAGGTCATGGATTCGAATTGCAACCGTGCTTCTTCCATACGTTGTGGGTTTACCTCCCATGCACTTTGTGAGTTCCAGAGATACGACATCTACTATTTTTTATGTGGATTTTTTTGGGGGGCTTGAAAAGTTGTGCGAGACTCTTGCCTTTAGAGAAAATTACATAATCATTACACCCCCCATTGTCTAAAATTTTTCACCTGGTCAAGGGTGGCTGGTGATGAGTCTCGCGCTTCGCCCAGTTGGGACATGACTAATGAGATTCAGGTGATTTCATCGTGCTCTAGGGTCAGCGATTATGAGACAGGATTAGAAAACAAAGAATGTACCAGACCCAAATCTTTGCGCGCCGATAGACAAGAATGTTTTAAGTTTCGGAATATGAAACACAAATTAGCATTCCAATTCCTAATTGGGGCTAGTGATTTTCCCGCGGAAAAAACTCTAGGGCGGCTTCCTACTAATTAACGTGCATCAAGTGCGTCAGGTACACGGCATTAGTATAGGACAAGAGGGAAAGCTAGAGCACTAAAATTAACTTTAAGTATGCCTTATCTTTTATAGTTCAATTCACGGAAAAATTAAACTGTAGGCGCAAATCGAGAAAAGGGGTTATCTTGCTAAAAATAGCTTTCGTTTCAGAAAGGGGCAAGATGGTAGATAGAGACGCGCCCCTTGCGTGATGAGACGATAGCAAGAATGTACCATGATTTTGAGTGTGGAAGGTTCGAGTGTTGTAGGAACTATTTGTAGTTTTTTGATGGCTATTGAAAACGAGCGTTTTAGTGGGCTCTCGAATCTGAATCATTGGAGGTTAGGGTGCTCATAGCGAGCATGCATTGCTGCGGTAGCTTCGAACCGAGATAATGTGTTGCTGGCTATTTCTTTGCGCGCGTAGGTCCAAAAAATTTTTTAATAGTTTGGAAAATTTATCTTTTGCTAATCGGCTAAATAGATTCTCCAATTCCGCTTTCCCTGGTAATAAGAATAAGGTTTCGGCCGGGCTGACGTGCATTGCTGCATGCACGCCAGGGGGAAAAACCGAATTTGGCCATGCATCGAGTACTAATCTGCAGGTGCATCGAGTATATAAGATCCACCACCACCAACAACTAAACCACAAACATGATTGCTCAGATTGCCGCTTTTGCCCTCGCCGCTGCTCAGGTCTCCAACGACACCACTCCTGCCATTGCCCCCGTCCCCACTGGCAACAACGGCACTACCAACGGTACCTCTGGTAACTCCACCGACGGTGCTGACCAGACCATCACCACTGTTGTCACTGAGTTTACCACTTACTGCCCTGAGCCCACTACCTTCACCCAGGGTAACAAGACCTACACTGTCACTGAGGCCACTACCTTGACCATCACTGACTGCCCCTGCACTATCACCACCACCGGTGTCCCCTCTTCTGGTGCTGCTTCTTCTGCCAAGCCCACTGAGACCACTGCCAAGGGTACCTCTGCTGCTCCCAACGCTGCTGCCGCCGCCGGTTTCGCCGTCGTTCCCGCCGTTGCTGCCGCTCTTGCTCTTCTTTAAGGGATGAATTTGTTTGATATTTAATTAATTTATGTAATTTAGACCTTAATGAGTACTCTGAATCCAGCAGCGAATCGAGCGAGGCGAGATTTCTAACGCTCTTGAATTCAATTCCTGGATTGACGCTGGTCGTGGGAAATATTGAAATTTGGATTTTGAATTGACTGTGAACTCGTGAATATCGCAGTCGAGTCTCGAGTTTGTGGAGTTCAGGCAATGTGGGTCCATATCCATGTGGTGCCAGATCCACTAGTGTGGTGCCAGCTTCAGCCGGCAGTGTTTTAGTTAAACCGTAACATGACAAACGACAGTTGAGCGAAGCCTTACTGAGTCAATACGCCGCAGCAAGCCATTGAATGACTGCTGGTGCCAACTGCCGGCCACTCCTACTACCGCCACTAACTACCGCTTCAGACAAACTAGTCTACAGTCTCAAACAAAGAACACGACCATCTCTTGTGAAAAGTGAGTTCCTTACGTCTCGCGGCATATAAACGGACTCATCGATGGCAGTGACCAACGCAAGCGGTAGCTGGATGCGATGACCTCACACATATACTTTGATCAATTTCGCCCTTGAACTTGATTCCCGAGTCGTCTCAATTGATCGTTTTGTTTTCGGAGCATTGTGTTTACTAGTTGGCTGGTCCAGGTCTGCACAGGTAGACCTCCGACTACTCGGTTCTGAGAGAAGCACTAACGCAGATCTTGAGGAGCCAGCTCAATGGGGTTTGTACCCGCAACCACGGTCCCACAATTGAGGCCCACCAGGGGATGCCCCTGGCTGGCGAACCAGTTCATGAGAGTCTCGGCCATCTCGCTCCAGTCAGGGCAGGGATAACAATGTACTAAACACTGCTACAGTGCAGCCTACCAGACTAGACTCCAAGAAAAGAGCTTGAGAGCCGCTCATTATAACTCATTTAAGCTACCAAGCGGCTTATAGCAGCCTTGACGTTTGCACGGTTGGCGCCTGTGGAGGCGGCTGAATATGTATGGCGTAACGGATGGGATTTAGAGATTCCGCAGTAAATACAGGCAGGTAGGCTAAAAGGCTTGTAGTATTTACATTTCAAAACTATAGGAGCATTGTGCTTGCATCTGCAATGGCACTACCTATTGCGATGATATCACCATTCCGCAGAGACAGATATGAAATACGCGTAGAGTTCTATAAATTATGCACTATGAGCCCATATACTCGGCGATGTGCAGGCACATTTCTTTCGGGTTGAGTTTCCACCCCAGACCATGGTGAGGAATGTCCAGCTCACGCGACTGTTGAAATCGAAGTATACTGATAAACGTCCCTAGGAGAATGCTGCACCATTTGCTGCACTCGGCGTACAATTCAGAGTCATAGGGCTCGCCCCCGAAATCAGTGATGATGTTGTACTCCTGGCTGTCTTTAAGGGATGCAAGGTAGGTAGTGATGGCCGCCTCGTATTTAGACTCGCCTTCAGGGCATCCCACCAGTGCTTTCACCAACACGCCTATCAGCCCCTCCTGCACGAGTTCCTTTTCCAGCGAATCAGCGCGGCTCTCGAGTGCTCTCACGCTAAACTTCTTTACAGAGTACCCATGCTGGCGGTATTCGTGGACAGTTGCACCCTCTCCAAGCATAGTGCCATATGTGGCCTCACGCCAAGGTAGACCCGGTTCGTACGGATCGGGGACGTGTACGGGTAGAGAGCCCAAAAAAATAGTTGACGTATTGGTTTTTTCATTGTACATATTGACAATCTCGCGAATGCGACTACTAACGTTCTTGCTCGCAACCACAGACGTGCCCCTTTTGGGGGGCAAGCTGTTGCGTTTGTGGGGCTTTACTGCCGGGCATCTCAGCACCTCGGCAAGGTTGAACAACTCTACGCTATTTGGCCATCCATTATCGTGGTTCAAGGCAACAATGTACACGTATTTGCTGTTGGGCAAGCTGAAGGTAAAGCAGTCCGAGTCGCGGGAAAAGATAAACTGTTTGCGCTGGTACATTTTTATTCTCAACAAATGCTCAAATATCTCATCCTCAGCCTCACGAGTGGTGATTAGAACTTTAATATGCGGGTACTTGGTGGTGAGTATGTCGTGGGTCAGACTACTGATTGCCGATCCGCGATCCCACGTGAGCGTTTTAAGCTTTTCCTCCTGTCGTTGCACTTTGGTGGGTACTTTATCCATTGGGTACCAGCTGTCGGCGAACATGGTGATTGAGTGGGGTTTGAGCTGCTCGAGTCGATCGACATTGTCACAAAACGTCTTGACGAACCCGTGGCTGCAGAAATTCTCGGCTCCCGAATTACAAAAGTTGGCCAAATCAATATAGAAATCTCCGCCATTGAGGAACTCGCCGGGATACGTCCGTTTGCAGTGCCTCACCTGCGCTGTCAAGCCTCTGATACCCATATGCAGGGCGTATTGGGTACCTGCTTTTATATTAGCTGCGAGCCCCTCATTATGACCATACGCAGGATGGTGCAGAAGGTGGGCTGCCGATGACGCGCTGTATGGTGCTGTGTTGTTAAAGCTCCAGTAGTAATTATGATTAAACTACCTTTAGGTGTTTACTGTTGCGGCAAATAGCCAGTTCCCGCTTGCGGCATAGATGTCTGAGACACCGGGTTGGGCATGGAGGTTGTCGCTTCTGGCCGCTCCTGGCCCCATCTCTAAGCTCAACTCCGTGCCATCATTCTGGCGACACTTTATTCAATTTGTGTGCATTTTCAGTTGACCGAGGTGGCTGGTGCGGCATGGAACTCCAAAGAGGGTAGTAGAGAGATTATACATAGGCAAGGCCAGAGACGGCCAAAGGCGGCAAAGCTCACCTCAGAGCGTACTTCGGGCGTTGGCGCCTAATTTAGTATCCTCGTCCCGTGTTTGAGCCTTCCGGGCTACGCCCGCGACGCGATAGGCTGCTGGTGGTAGGATCAGGAGTCTAGGATAGAGATGGCAGTGAGGAGATAGTCAAGCATGGCCAAGCATAGTAGTGGCGGAGATGGCTTGCCAGTAGCTCACTGCTCGCTGCCGACGAGTGCGCTCATACTGGCGAGTGGCAGGCGTCTCACTTGGTCGGTGTCTGGACAACTCCGCTGTAGTCCCTTTATTTTTACTTTGGCAGCTGCTTGGCTAGCTCAAACAGGCTGGCTGTGGGAACTAACTTGTACAATGTACTGAACACTGCTGCAGTGCAGACTACCAGACTCCAAGAATCAAAGGAGGTTGAGAGCCGCTCATTATAGCTCATTTAAGCTACCGAGCGGCTTATAGCAATGGACGGGCCAACTGAGACACTCCATGACAACCACCCCACCCGAGTATGTCTGGTATTTGGTCGCGCAGTACGTTCAACCAAACCCCTTGACGTTTGCACGGTTGGCGCCTGTTTGCAAATTGTTTGAGAAAATCTTCACCAGCGACCTCGTGTGGAGGCGGCTGAACCCGTATGGCGTAACGGATGGGATTTACAAACATTTCCGCCGCAAGTGCAGGGATATAGACCTCAAGGCAGTGGCCTTTGTATGGAAACGCTGGTACCTTTCTCCGCCTCCTCTGCCGCGTGACTTGTTGGCGAATTTATATACTTATCTCGGCTGGCTACTGTCCCACAAATGGCTTGAACCACGCGAGCGCAAACTAATTGGAGACAAGCAATTAGTGCTCACTTGCATTGATTTAGACAATCGTGCGAATCCGAATCTGCTCGCTTGCTTTGATCCTAACGACGAAGCAGATGTCTTTGTAGAGACATGGCTGCCCAATGTGCGCTGGGATCGCGAAGTTGCGGCTGCTGCCTGCGCCAAACACGGATGCCTGCTCAAGTTTTTCCCCACATTTCAAAACGATAGGGGCATTGTGCTTGCAGCTGCAATGGCAGGGTGCCCTCGACAAATACAGAGTCCACTCGAGTTTGCAAACCCAGCGTTTCGAGACGATTATGAGGCTGTCATGGCGGCTGCAAAAGCGCCCGCGGACTCGATTGAGTATGCCAGTAACAGGCTGTTGAATGATAAGAATATTATCAGAGCAGTGCTCGATACTAGGCCTGGTATGCTTCCGTACGATAGGCTTGTAGAGCGGGACCCCGTTATCGAGTTTGTCCAGCAAGATGCGCGAAATCTTAAAAGACTGAGCCCAGAGTTTCGCGATGACAGAGATATTGTGGTGGCAGCAGTTAGAGCTGATTGGCGTGCTATATTCTTTGTCTCTGACCGGTTGATGGAGGACTATGATATCCACTTGATGGTGGCAAAGCTCCACCCCCAGTACCTTGATATGCTCAAACAAGACCAAGATCTTTCTCGCACGGATCCAGAATTTGAGGCACTCTTGGTTGAACACGGGCTTATCGAGAAGCCTGAGGCGGGCTCGTGACGGCTATACCATGAGGCTACTGGGCTAAACGCAGCCAAGTAGGGTAAACCAGTTGATGGATTAGCTTTGGGCAGCAGGAGTACCATTGAACTCACCTTTTGGCGGCGTTAGCTGTACAGTCTTGCCTGGCTACCGGACCCACAGACTAGCTACGTGGGTAGCAGGCAGTCATCAAGGCCACAGTGAGCACAATATATCCACTTATTACACTATAGCAGTGGCAATTTACTTATTCTCCTCCTTAGTTTAGCCATTATTTTTTGGCCAAGAGTAGTCCCTCCCTCGGGGTCCCACTGCGTCTCCAACCGCTAATCTCATCCAGCTGCAACAGCACCGGCTACTTAAAATGAACGTACTAGCAATTAACGCGTTTAGTGATATATAACTGCTTTTAACTTGCTAACTTTCATCTCTGACATTTCCGTCCTTATCTTGGTCATGCAAGAGTCATGCAAGAGTCACGCTAGCCATCACGTTACTAACTCCTAACAACTCCTTGGCTCCCAGTTTTCACACTTGTTTACACATTTCTATATTTAACTTTAAACAAACTTCGATAAGCTTTGCGAAACATTCCGTCCCTGCATTGTCTAAGACTGGGAGGGCTACGGCGGGAGGGCTACGGCGGGAGCGGCTACTAGGCTTACAGATGAAGGTAAATATTAAATAAATAAATTTTCCTACGAACATTTGATGAACCTATTTGATGCCGCACCAAACTTTCCTACCGACTCGGCCGTTGCTGCCCTCGGCTACCGTTGGCCCACCGTCGGCTACCGTTGACCGGGTCAAGGTCTGGAGAATCTTCTGAGTCAGCATGTCATTTGCTTTTGATTGGGCTGCATTTGCAGAAAATGATGTTTTTTTAGAGAAATGCAAGCGACTTTTAAACGTAGCACTCAACAAAAAGCTCCCTAGCATCATAGAAGGCCCCATAAACGTCGCAGAGCTCAGCTGGGGCGACCAGGCACCGACCCTCGAAACTCTCGAGATTGGAGAAGTGGGCAGCGACAAGTTCCGCGGCATTTTCAAGCTCAATTACTGCGGAAACGCCCGCATCACGCTGGCCACAAAAGTTCAGGCCAATCTCGTCAATGTGTACCGGCAAACGGCCCCCTCGTGGACTCGCCCGAGCTTTGTGGGCAGCGACGGAAGCCTCTGTATTCCGTTAAATTTGACTTTAAGCGATATCAAAATGAGCGGAATTGTCATTTGCGTTTTCTCCCGGGCCAAGGGGCTAACCTGTGTGTTCAGAAACGACCCGCTCCAGTCAATCAAAGTGAGCAGCACGTTTGATGGAATCCCTGGAATTGCGACGTTTTTGCAATCGCAAATTGAGAACCTGATTGGCGGGCTTTTCCGTGAAGAGCTGCCGGCGATTCTCTACTCGCACTCGCAAATCTGGACGCGTCAGGGGCAGGACGACCTGCTGGCCCAGGCGCAGAGACTGGGCGACAATTACCTCCAGCAGCACAAACAGTTGCAGGAACAGCTGCAGGATTTCGAGTCGCCCGTCCAGGACCCGCAGGTTTCGTTTGTCAACTTGCTGAGACTCGAGGCCCTGGCCGTCGCGCGCAGAACGCTCGCGTTGTCGACCCCGCAAGTCGCCACGACGATTTTGCGCAGTGAGCTGAGCCGCAGGCACGCAATCGCAGCGGCCGCAGTGCCGGTAACCATCGACGGAGCCCAGATCCATGACCACGTGCATTCCCAAGCTCAAAGGCTGGCCCTAAAGCATAACCACAAGCCAAGAAGAAGGGTGCTGAATTTGCGTAAAAAGAAGCAGCCCGAGGAGCCCGAACAGCACGAGGAGCCCAAGCCCATTGAGGAGCGCCCTGCTCCACTGCGGACAAATAGTTCTCCAGCGCTCATACGTCCAGAACTTTTGTCGCCGGTGCTGACTGCGGTCAAGCCGGCACCCCCCACAGCTCCCACGGGTGCCTCCTTACCTGCGGCTTTACCTACGAGCCTCCCTGCAGCCCTCCCTGCAGCCCTGCCCCCGACCGTCCCGACTCCTACCGGTCTCAGGCCAATCGCCCCCACACTACCAAGACTTGCATCACAAACAAAAGCAGAGGTCGAGCGTATCAAAAGCTTGCTTTATACGTCCCAGCCGGGGACCTCGTTTTTCTTGCCAAATACTAAACTTGGGCGGCCAGAGATGGATGGTGTGAATAGAGCGGATGGAGATGTAGATGCTCCTCCCGCATATGTTGCTTGATTATTTATAGATTTATTACTGGATAGCTACCGTGCCCAAGGCAGTGTATAGAGCTGATCTGAAGCGATCCTAGTTTATGAACGGAATGGTAACGCGACTTTCTCACTATGCGTCCTTGCGTTCCTTGAGATCTAAACGACCGGCATGGGACCCACACTCCAACGCATAAATCACGTGACACACCATATAAATAACCGGTACCTGAACTATACAACTCAGCGACCTACTCTTGGGTACCTGGCGAGCACTTTGTAAAGTCGGTAAAGAAATTGTCAATGCACCGGCCGGACAGATATGACTGCTGCCTTGCCAATTTGTTTGCCATCTCCACACCTTTCAGTGCTCACCAGGTACCCACTCAGGTCACTGAACTCACCGGGTATCTCGGCTCTCTATCACTTGTTTGCCAAACTATACTTCTATCTTGGCTACCTGGCGTGTACCTCAAGCGGGACCCACCTACATAGCGGTCCGTGTAAACTACAGGCACTGTAGGGCCCTGGGTACACATCACCTAGCCGAGATAGACGTATAGATTGGTGACAATTGCTAAGCGAGACTGGAGCCCGCAGAATGCCCAGCCAGGTACTTTCCAGCTATTTGATCTGGGAGACACTAGATGGTCACAATGGACCCTGAACCTTGAGAGTGTTGTCACCTTGTATGGCTCAATATGCTGTTCATATGCGCTAGATTAGAAGAATTAAAAGTGCCCGGCACCTTCATTAGCGGTAATTTTGTGGGGAGAGTTTATATACATGTACACGCCTATATCCTCTATGAACTTGCGATCCTAGCTAGTCCCGTCCAAGCTGCTTCTCAGGGTACCTTGCATTAGTTTTCTCCACAAAGTCCTTTACGATACCTGGACAACCTCGGATCCGCCAAAGGTCATGTGCGTGTAGTGAATGGTGAATGGAGGGCGCCTTGTGAGTCTCGCCAGAACCGCATATGGTTCGACGCAATGGTACAATGCCTAGGCTACCGTTGGTCCCGGTTACTGCGCGTATTTGAGGGTACCAGAGGTGCAACACCTGTGGTTTTAGTAGAGTAAATATACACTTCGGGACACATACGGAGCGTATAACCAATGAGCCAGGGATTGCTGCCACTAGCTGCTGACCTCTTCTAATTACGCTTCTGATCGATATACCGCTGATTGCAAGGCAGAGGAAATTGTCAAAAACGCCCGTTTCCGGCGACAGGTTACTTGAAGTGCCACCGGACGGATGCAGCCTCGAGAAACCCACTCTAGATATATGGTTCCTCGGTGGGTACCAGAAATACTTCTGGTTCAAGTAGTGTTTTGCATCCGTATAGCTCTAATATGGGTAGCGGCTAAGCTATTAGCCCTGGCTTGATGCTTTCCAGCAGGTACGCGTCAAGCTCAAACCCTCTCAAGTGGGAGCCAGGCCAAAAGAGAACTGAAGATGGTATACTGCCTGAGCTCGCCCAGACAGCTGGCTGGTTATCTTAGTGCTCGACAGGCTCACCTAGCGGCAACTAGGGTCTAGCCTTGTGCGAGAATGGGCCCCTTTTGCCCCGCAAGCTCTGAAGTGGGCACTATGCGAGATGAACCGGTGGGTGATGTAGACGCGTCAGTGGATATAAAACGCTAGTGAATATTCGCAGGCGGCCCTATCAGTCCACTTCACGTGCATTGTGCATCTGCCGCTAATTAAATACTAATTTTATAACTGACCGAGCCTCACGGTCCTTACCTATACTTTTGTGCTCATACGACGCTCATCAGGCCCGATAGGTCCCCATTAAACAGGCTTTGCCCTTTTCGCTTGATTAAGCTAATTTCCATGCAGACCAGCACAAATAGTCTTCAAGTAGTCTACACAGTGATATCCCGCTGACAGCCAATAGGGAATTGCTAAACCTGAAACACCAGCAGTACAACAGCCTATACACGGTCACTCTACCTGAGGATATCTGGTACCTGGTGGCGCCATACACTGATCCAAACCCGGTTGTCTATGCACGTCTTGCAACAGTTTGCACTGCGTTTTCCAGGATTTTCACCAGCGATGTTGTATGGAGGCGATTGAACCCTTACGGCCTAACCAGCGGGATATATAGAGATTTCCGCGAAAGATCGAGCGCCGAGGATCTCAGCGGGATGGCACTTGTATGGCAGCACCGAGATTATAGCAGCATCAGCGGCAGTGACTCTGAGAGTGAAGGTGACTCGCCAGCTCCAGAGAACGCGTTTATAGAGCCCGACGAGCTTTCTGAGATACTCTCTGAATGCAACCTGTTTACAAACTTGTACCTCTATGTCATATACCTAGTGTGCACCCCACCAGACGAACCCAGATTGATTGGCAACAAGCAGCTGGCGCTCACTTATTTGGGTCTAGCGAGGTGCTGCTGCTATGCTCCAAGCGATGATATCGTGCAAGCGATGGCGCCCGAGCTGCACCGCGACCGCGACGTGGCGTACGCTGCCTGCCGAAACCACGGGTGTTTGCTCAGGCACTTTGCTGCCTTTAACGGTGACAGAGACGTGGTGCTGGCTGCTGTGTCTTGCTCGTGCTCTCGAGCAGGGGCCCCGCTCGAGTTTGCTAGCCCAGAGCTCCAGGACGACTACGAGGTGGTCAAGACTGCTGTAGCACGGTTTGGCTACTCACTTGAGTGGGCTAGCGACAGACTGCGCGGTGACCAAACTATTACAAAAGTGGCAATTGATAACCATGAATTCTCAATCAGGTTCGCCAGGGGTAGAGAGAAGGATGTCGTACTCTTGCACGTCCAAAAGGATCCGTCCATACTGGGCAGCCTCCGTGACGAGTATAGAGACGACAGGGAAATTGTGCAAGCGGTTGTCACACAGTCTGCGTACCATATGCGCGCCGCCTCTGACCGCATGGCCACGGACTATGATGTGCTCCTGCTGCTGGCAGAAACTCACCCAGAGTCTCTTGAGTATTTTAAAAGGCCGTATTTCGAAATGTGTGGTTATGACTCCAAGGAGTTGAAAATAAGAGAAGCTCTCATCGAGTATGGGCTGATTGACCAAGACTAGGTACACGCTAAACGGTTCAAACTGCAGCTAAACTTAGGCGGCTAATAACTTTACGAAATGCCGATAAGCGGGAAACCTACATGCTGGACGCGTAGAGCCCTCTAAAGACATTGTCCGCCCGGACAAATGGCTCCAGAGGTAACGGTCCAAGCGACCCCTACAGAAGTTCACCGAGAGCACCAAACAGTACCTTGTCAAAATACCCCCGGTGGTCCCGGCAATCAACCGCAGAAGACAGTTAAACTACACCCCGGCGACACATCAACTGGCATACACCCGCACAAGGTACAAGGTAAAACCCGGCCATCAGGCACAGGTGGAAGCTCGCACTTTGTGCCGAAAATACCCTGTTGATACGTCGCAACTAGTGACATGAGCACGGGCTTCCTTTATAGTTGAGAAATCTGAGACCATGCACATATGCTTGCTACTGCAGATAAGCTGGTGATGGAATAATCGCGCACAATGTGAACTAATTAAATAAACCTAGTCTTGTGTTTGTGTAAAGGACTGTCTTGAGGCGTTTATAGCGGTACGGGTGGTCGAAGCAAAGCCATGGATGGGATTCTGCCGCTAGTGTGCACAAAGGCTGTAGATAACGCACGATTTAGTATCCTGCTAACCAGGGTCGAGAACTGTGAGATGTACGTTTCTGCGTGCCGGAAAAACCCACTACACTCGTTGCTCCAGATTGACCCATTAAGGACCACGCCTAGCGGTTCGAGGCTCCGGATATACCTTTATATTATCCTATCATCCTTGAATCTTTGGTCAAGTGAGTAAACAACGCGGGAACTCACTCAATTACCACGTCCCCCAGGTGGTTGCGTCTAAAAAAGTGGGCTGGTAAGATACGCCTGATAGCTGAGATATACAAATCCAACAAGTTATTATGTGCATGATGTAGAGGCAGCCAGTAAAATGTCCAGGGCACACCAACGAGACGTACCGTGAGCCTATACCAGCGGCTGTGCTGTAGCCTCTACCAGGTCCTGAATCCACCAGGTACCAGATATCCCAAGTATCGAATCACAGGGTGGGCCGAGGTGTTTTTGGATGAACGAAAAAAAGTGGACAAACGACTATCTCAAAGCGTACCCCGCAAACTCATATATATCTCTTGACTATAAGAAAAACCTGTCATGGCCAGCCTCTCTGGGCTTTATTTTCCTGATAAGCAAATGATGCGATAAGACATTAGAGGATAGGGAGAAGCAGATAAGAGTGCCATATTTAATGCAGCCTATCTGGCTTGGATCAGGCGCGGGGCAGCTCCTTGTCCAATGCTAAGTGCCAATGCTTTGGTGGGGCTTGAGGAAGCTCAAAACGCGTGGCTATAGAAAGGCATTACATTCAGTAGATTTTCTTTAAACCACTTGATTAAATAGTTTCTATACCAAGCAGTACGACGTGTATAACCCGCTGAGTCTCAGGGCCCATCTGTATCCAGGAAGCCGACAAAACCAATTCTCAACGTCAAAAGAACGTAATGTGCTATTGTAGCATGGCAGCAATCTGCAAAAAAGCTGCTTATAGCAATTGGCGTAGGAACTGAGACACTCATGACAATCACTCTGCCTGAAGATATTTGGTACATTGTTGGGCAGCACGTCCAGCCAAACCCCGTGGTGTACGCACGGCTGGCCACAGTTTGTAGAACGTTCTCCAGAGTCTTTACTAGCGACCTCATCTGGGCGCGCCTGAACCCGTACGGCGTCGACAGCGGGATATACGCGACTTTTCGCGCCGAGTGCAGCGCCAAGGACCTCAAGACCATGCGTAAAGTATGGGGCCGCCGCAAATATAAACCTAAACGCCCCAAGGATAGCTTGTTCACCAATCTATACCTGAATCTTGGCTGTTGGCTTCATACACCGCGTGCACTTGAAGAGCGTGGAGAGGTTGATAACAAGTGTCTGGTAATGACTTGCTTGAGTATAGACCCTTGCGCGTGCATTTTTAGCTCAATGGCGCCAGAGTTGTATCTTGATCGAGACGTTGCGCTTGCTGTATGTGCCGGCGACGGATCTTTTCTCGAGATTCTTCCGGCATTCCAGAATGATAAAGGCGTGGTGCCTGTGGCTATGAATACAATTTGGTGGGATGAAGACCTTCCGCTCAAGTTTGCTAGTGAAGAGCTAAAAGACGACATGGAGGTTGTCTTGGCAGCTATACAACAGGAAGCTCTTGCGCTAGAGTTTGCTAGCGAGGAGCTCAAAGACAACCCTGAAGTTGTCATGACAGCTATCCAACGGAATGCTCTCGCTATAAGATTTGCTAGCGATAGGCTGCAAAATGACGAGACGCTGGCTAGAGCTGCAATAGATATTGAGCCCGAGCTACTTGAGCATTACGGGCCAGCTGCACACTGGAACAGTCTGTTCAAGAGTGTGACAACAGAATGTGTACGCACTAAGTACGCTTTCCGAAGAATGTAGAGACGACAAAGAGCTTGTGAAAGCAGCAGTCACGGCTAATTGGCGCGCTATATTCTGTGTTTCCGAGGATCTGATGCGCGACCACGATATCGTTGCGCTGATGGCGACACACCACCCAGAGTGTCTGGAATATTTTGCAAAAAGAGCTGGGAGACATCGCAAGAAAACAGATATAAGAATAACCTTGTCTGAACTAGGGTTCATTGCAGAGGACCCTAGCTTGGAGAGAGACCTAATCACGCGTGTAATCTGATGGCTCGTGGGATGACGACTAGCTAGGTCGCCAGAGCATCAGTCGCTTCATATGTAGAATGGTGCCGCGGGCAAGTATATTTAGCATCTTAAGCTCATTGATATCAATAATAAGGATGCATGCGGCACCAGCTGGCCCATACACTCCAACATTCACCGCCTTAGCGTCGCCGTTGGTAACAAGCATCCACTAGAGCTGGCTATTCATCGTCATGGGCATCTTTAGCGAGATCGTCCCAGCTCTGCCAGCTAGTGGTGGGACCGCTACTACAAGCTAGCCTGCCATTCAGTATCAGAGTAGCCTAAACTCTATGACAGCATGCATTTTATATTGTACATTTTGATTTTAGCTAATTAACGGAAGCTGCGATGACTGCCTGTTGGCCGAAAGTACTAATTGAGCCACTGCTTATGCATACGCGACAGCAAAAGAGGATATTACCAATGCTCGCTAATGCAGTATATTACTGTCCGCATTTCCAACGTGCAGGCAGTTATACCACTGTCGCTCAGGTACAAAGACATTCTGGTGCCCGGGATTTAGGTTTTATATGTAGGCTGTGTCTAGCAGCGCCTCCGGTAATTACTATAAATTAGATTATCTTGCATGACGCAGGATACACCCTAACCTGGTTCCAACACGCAAACTCTGAGGACCCCTCCCGTCATTTGGCAATGGATACTCGTGAAAAAACCGGTGACCATGTTTCCGAGCGTAAGGATGGCCAACCACCAAGTCCAAAGGGTGCCCAAGTGTGTGCGGGCAACAGAGTGCCAAATGAGATTTTGGACCTGATCTGGGAGTCTATACCTGAATATGACAAAAACACAGAGTTATTTTTCAGTCTTGTATTTGTATGCCGTCGGTTTATGGAATGCTTTGCGAATGAAAAGTATTGGCCTGCCACAGACCCGGAGAAATCATACTACTTGCTGCCAAACCGCACGCACCAAGTATTTGACAGTTCTGCGTTGGCGACCTGGTACAGAGATATTGATTGGAAACCTCATATGGTCAAGCTTCCCTCAAGCATCTGGGGGTTTCCTCAGCTGCTCAAAGTCGTCATACACGAAATAAGGAATCTAACGATGGCACCATCGCAACCAGATTTCGAGCCCTACAGGAATGATTTCGATATGTCATTGGCACTTGTCCAGAGAATGCCGCACTCTGATGCATATCGGTTTGTATCACCCGAGCTGCGGTCGGACGAGAAGATGGTGATGGCCGCGGTAAAGCAACGTGCTAGCTGCATTGTGTACTGCTCTGATAGCCATTTGAGTGATCGTGAGTTTATCAAAAGAGCGTTGGCAGTCAACCCTTCTGTACTAAGGTATATCGGGAAATATAGAGAAGATATTGAGTTGGTGATGATGGCGTCAAAAAAGGTGAATGTCTTTGATTCTGCACAAGGAGACGCGCTGGAGTTTCTAAAGAGAGCTGTATATCACGCGCATGTACGAGGCGTGCGTCAGAAGAAGCCTATTTAGCCTGTTCATTGGGTCGTAATATCAGGTGTATGAGCGAGACCGTGAGCATGCATCGCAGGCGTCAGAGGGCAGACAGGTATGGGAGCCGCGAGGCTAGGTATTTAGCTCTAGTTTGAGCTAGTTGTGGGCTAATTCGGGCGCCCATGCCTCAAGTGGCGAGAATGACGGTCCTCTGAACGCACCAGAACCGCACTGTCCGGATGTTTCGGATGCGTCTGTGCACTAAATTTAGTATAACTTTGGCGTATAATGACGTGATAGCAGAGTGAATATGGCTATGAGGTGTTAATTAGAAACGCTACACCTTGGCTACTAACAACGGTACCCCACAGCCGTAGTCGCGTAACCCGGTCTTCAAGATGAGAGATGCAAACTGCTAATATCAAATCTGCTAAACTATCCTACCACCTACCAGCTAGCTACCAGGTACCAACATCTCATTACATGGTGTACTATCGAGCAGTTTCGCGACAGTCTCTTTCGAGTGGGTTGCGAAACTGCTAAAGAGTGCACCATATAATCAGACAACAAATTATGCCAGACAATACAGTGGAACCTCTCTCCCAAACACTTGTGCACCAGCGTCCAAGAGGCACTCATCGATGGTTTGCAAAGCCGCGATGAGAACGAAGGTTGAAAATAGAGTGGATTGGGGGGCTTTTATAGTGGAACGGCAGCGGTATTATGGCGGCATTTGGTGGTGCAGGTGCTGCAAAGATTCGCCGTTTGGCAGCACCAGCTCGATTCGGAAGGCTGCCTCTACTGTGCTGCCGAGGCTATAGCCGTAGGATACGCAGGCGGCAGTATTCTTGTTTACTGAGTGAAATCCATATCTGCAAGTAGTAGGTTAATGTGGAATGCCAGTATCTGCAGAACGATACTTGAGAGCCGTCCGGCCTGCTCGATCGGCCAACACTGAGAGGAATTTTATATAAATTCGCAGAATCTCAAATAAACATATAAAAGAGCTACGGTTAGTATGATGGCGAGCATAGGGACTGGTTTTGGCGATAGCCTTGAACTTGGACCGAGGCACTCCCAAGTAGACTGAGGCATGTACTACACAAGTGCTGAGAATACTGCTTTGATACTCCCCAGGATCATAGTACCAATATATCGTAAAGGGTCAGCGAAAGACCTCTACGATGTTCATGGTGACCGGCTCACCAGCGGGGCCACAGTTGTTACTGCCTAGCCGGACCTATCGTTTCCAGAGGAATATTCGGTACACTTGAGCTCAGTTTTACTATCTGTATAGACGGCCATTGTGTTATCCATTGACCTATATATAGCTAGCTAGATGCATCGCTTATGCACTATCGCCACAAGTGTGCATAACGGAGGGGTCAGATTTTGATGTTCCTGGAGCAGGGCGGAAAACCTAAGCAGATTTTAAAAGATGAGTAGCTCTACATAATCATATTTCGGTGGATTTGCAGCCGCTTCTATAAGGCACTCCCGCCATTCCATCCCTCCCACCGCCACAACTATGCATCCACCGTTTCGCCCACTCTGCTCCACCGTGCGTGAGCCAGTTCAGTTTTAGAGTGGGTATAGACTCACCCACTATGTACACAAATTTTCATATCCATCTCGCCGGCCACTGCGGTGCCAGCTACATGCATCGCTTATGCACTATCGCCACAACTATGCGTCACGGAGGGGGTAGTTTTCGGTGTTCCCGGTGTACGATAGGAAGCCTAATCCAATTATCGTGAATACCCAGCTCCACATATTCACATTTTTGTGAATTTGCAGCCGCTTCTATAGAGCACCACCTGACCATCCCACCCACCCCAACCTCGCCGCCACAACTATGCGTCCACACACTGGCACCCACTGGAACCCACCACCCATCTCCTATCGCACCCAACCCCACGAAACCACCCCCCATCTTACCAACCAGCATATCTTTGCAACTGAGGTTGCCACGTGCCTGCTAGGCTGCTACCTGACCAGCCTGTCCTGACCCTGACTAATGGCCCTGTACCGGCTCAATGAAGACGTTCAGCAGCAGCTCACCCTTGAACGGTTCGAGAGCGAGGATTTCAGCGCGCGTCAGTTTATAGAAAGTATAAGTAGCAGCCAGGCGCACGCGATCGCCGACAACGAGCTCGACCCTAAACCCTATATTCGCACATTTGAAGCGGTCGCGACTGAGCTCGAGAAGCTGCTCGAGACGTCGCAGGGTGACGAGCTCGAGCAGTCGAAACGCGCGTCGGAGCTCCAGGAAATGCACAACTGGAACGTCATCGACATGGCCGCCAACGTCGACAACGGCATGACGAGCATCAAGAACCTCGACGCGCAAATCACGGAAATTTCGCGCGCAACCGCGCAAATGAGCGAGCAGCTCAACCGCCTCAGCCAGCAGCACATGTCGGTCATCTCCATGCGCCGCCTCATTGGCTATTACCTGAGTTTCCAGAGTAAAGGCGAGTGCCCCGAGCTCCTGCGGCTGTGGCAGTCGGACGACCCGGCCGACCACCGGCAGTGCGCCAACGCCGTCGGCCGGCTGCAGCTCTTGGCGCAGAAGATCGACGACACCCGCACGCAGGACGCAATCAACGAGTTTGCCGAGAACCTGGAGCGGTACCTCATCTCGCTGTTCCAGGACGCGTACACGGCGTTTGACCTCGTGGGCATGCGCGAGATTGCCCAGGTTCTGTTTGACTTTAACCAGGGCGCCTCGGTGGTCCAGGTCTTTGTTAACCAGCACGCGTTTTTCATGCAGGTGGACCGCATCGAGGACGACAGCATCCTCAAGGACTCGCAAATCTGGGACCGCCTCGCGGACCCCAGCGCCGACCACCTCGAGTTTGAGCACGTTTTCGCCAAACTCATTGACGAGGTTATCGATACCGTCGTCAACGAGACCGACGTCATCACGCGCGTCTTCCCGAAACCCACGCAGGTGCTCAGCGTGTTTGTGCAGCGTATCTTTGCGCAGTACATCCAGGGGCAGGTCCTCCTGTACATTCAGGAAGCAGAGAACCGCAGCTTGCTCGCGCAGGCGCGCGTCATTTACGTGTGCTACCAGAAACTCTCGCTCATGGTCAAAAACTTCAAGGACGGCTGGAACAAGCAGAAGATCGACCCCGAGGGGGAGCTGGGCGCCATGCTCGATGCCAATTTCGCCGATATCTTCACCATGTTTGTCAACGACCGCTACTTCCACAACGTCGAGATCCCCATTCTCACGCAAATTTGTGATACAACGTTCCAGGCGTTCTTCAAGGCCCACAATGTCGCCGACACCAACCTCGGGTACAGCGACGGAGCCGCCACGCCGTCCCGCAAAAGCCGCGACCTGCAGGGCCAGGGCCAGGGCGATGAAGAAGGCGGCATCAGTACCATGGACAAACTCATGCGGGCGATGCGCACATCCTCGACGCTGGCGCGCACAAAAAGCTACAAGGGCAACTCGCAGTTCAGCCAGGAGCAGCAGCTCCAGCTCGCCGACCTGCAAATTGTGCTCGCGTCGTTTGCCGAGACGGTGGGGCGCCTCCAGGTGTTACGGCCGCGCCAGGAAAGTATCAGCGACGGCAGCGCTCTGTTCAACTTTATCATGGCCAATATCGGCGCGCGGTACATCAACGTCGCGTTTGAGGACGCGATCGAGCGCACCAACCAGGACCACCGCCAGCACATTGATTGGCGGTTCCTCGAGACGGTGCGCAGGGCGTCCAACGCCGTGCACTTTGTCTCGGCGTTTGTCAAGTCGGTGCTGTTTGCAATGGTCAGGCCGAGCGATACGCGGCTGGCGGAAATGGCCGACAACATCAACCAGTACGTGTCCTCGACCCAGGACCAGTGCAGCTACATCTTGGAGCGGTGCCTGGAGCTGCTGTGCAACCGCCTCAAGTACCTGTTTACGAGCCAGCGCAAACGCGACCTTGCGCCGCGCGACACCGATACCATCGAGCTCGACAAGCCCAGCAGCGTCGCGCTGGATGTCATTAGCCTGCTGCAGAGCGTGCACACCGAGGCCGTCAAGGCTCTGACGGGGCCCAACCAGGAGAACTTCCTCGAATCGCTGGCGTCGGCGCTGGTGGACGAGCTGCTGGACCACCTCAAGCGCAACCAAATCAACCCCGTGGGCGCGCGCATCCTCGAGAACGATATCGGCGAGTACGAGCAGGTCGTGGTCAATGAGTGGAAAACGGACGCCGGCGACCAGTTTGCCACGCTGCGAGCGCTCGCAAAGATCTTCTCGGCCGACCCGAAACTCCTGCCGAGCTTGCTGCGGGATACCCGTTTAGCGCGGTTCAAGCCGAGCGTCTTGCGCGAGTACGTCATGATGCGCCCGGATTTCCATACCCGCGGCCTAAACTTGTTGTTTTTGGGCTACAGGCCCAGCACTTTATATTAGCATGTGTAGTACACTATATTTATAGAAGGGTCAATGTGGAATGGTGTATGGGCTGGTGAACGTGTGGGCGACCATATTATGGTGCAGGCGCACTGATTTCAGCTGAGACTGGCTCCTTCGGTACAGCCTTGGTGCTTGTACAAACCACCTTATTTCTACCTAAACCTATATTCCATCTTTGGCTAGCTTAATAGTCTTAATGGTCGCGGCTTCTCTTGTAGCTCTTGTCCTGCACAGGCTCGTCAATCAGCCCAAGCTCAACCAGAGTGTCTTGAATCTTTTTGTAACACGATAACGGATCCATTTGTTCCTCAAAAAACTCAAGACACCGGGTGGGCTTTCACCATCGCAGAGGATATCGCGGTCCTCTTGTAAGCGCTCAGAGGCTCAAATTATAGTTTGACAGCGTCCTATGATAGCTGTCGTGACTACTTCTTTGTCGTCTCTGAATCCACAAGAGTGGTCAGAAGAGTTGGATCTCTTGTGACGCACTCGACAAGCAGAGCCCTATCGAAACGCTTGAACTCAAGTGCATGAGGATTCATATAAATCGCTGGTCTGATAACGGTGGTCTTCAGCTAGCTGGGGCTAGCATACTTCAGCGCAAACCCACTCCGTTTCACAGCAGCCAAGACAACGTCATAGTCGTCTTGTAGCTCTGGACTAGCAAGCTGCAACGTCACAATCATTTCATTGAAATTGCACTCGGTATCCACAGCCGCAAGCACGACTTTTTTAGCGTTTTTGAATGCCGGAAACAGGCGGAGCATACACCCATGCTTTGCGCACGAGGCATACGCCACGTCGCGGTCAATATACAGCTCGTCCGACAAGTATCCCATCAAGAACGGATCCTGATCCGCTTTAACGCAGGTGAAATGCGTGAGGTCCAGGCAGGCGAGAGCCAGCGGCTTTCGACGGGCTCTCCGCTCGGATCGCACCCACGCAACGTGGCTGAGATAGAGGTAGATATTCGAGCCGTATTCATATGATTCTGAATTATATTCTGGCTCGAAACCTCCCCGTACATAGCGACGATCGCCTTGAGGGCCCTAGCACGGCACATGCTTGGATAACTCTAAAAGCTGCCAAATCTGAAATTACCTTCAGCTATTCGTACTTTGTGGACGTCATTTTGATGATTCTGGCATTAGAATCCGATGACGATGAGAGCGTGGAGACGAGTATCCTGCGTTGTTTACTCGGCAGCTTTCCTTCCTACGGTACGCGTTTTCCGTTCAGGGGCGTTTTCATGTCGATACTGTGACTGGGTTAAGCAGGATGCAGACACGCTAGAGGAAGAAAACAGATGGAAGGGCATGAAAGCCCTAATGACCACCACTTTTTCTGGGGGTGTACACCTTAGTGGCGTGCAGAAGCGTGCAGTCAGAATCGCGCTGGCAGATATGGGTTTTGCCAATGACGAAGGTATTATCACCTCTCTTCCTTCGGCTACTGCCCTTCCTGCTCCTGCACCTGCTCCTGATCCCACTTGCTCCTTTCCGCCGTCCGGGTTAAACCGTTTCCAGAGAAAATCGCTGCTAAAAACTCTGGAAAAAGCCCCGGAGACTGTTGCCGTGCATAGTCGACACCTGGGCGTGCCGTCTGTGGATCTACTTTGATACTTTGGATGTAGAATCGCAACATGAACTTGATCATGAGGTCTGGCATCGGCGAGGCCCGATACGCGACGTCGTTGCTCTGATGCAGAGTGCCGTAAAAGTCAATGGCCGGTGGAATCCATGCGAGCGATCCTCAAACATCTTGTAGCAATACGAGTACCAGAGTCAGACTCGTCGATGGAATTGAACTCCTCAATTTACAAAACGGAAAAACTTATCTTCGTATCATGTGGCTTGTTGTCTCCCTGATACAGCACATGATGCACGCTCGTGCACATGATCGGGGTCTCCTATCTGGCCAGGAGGCAGTAGATCACAACCAACATGAAAATCCCTGACCGGAAAACGCGTACCGTAGGAAGGAAAGCTGCCGAGTAAACAACGCAGGATACTCGTCTACACCCTCTCATCGTCATCGGACTCCAACGCCAAAATCATCAAAATTGCGTCCACCGAGTACGAGTAGCTGAAGGTAATTTCAGACTTGACAGGCCTTAAACTTGTGGCAACAAAACTGGCAGCTTCGTTGAGGAGATTGATAACCTGTACACTTACCCAAAACAGGCTCTCCACGTTTTCCAGATCGCGGTCAGGTCTGCCAATGAACCAAACGTATGGACGACTTCTCGGCCGTCTCTTTAGGCGACTCACGCTTTCACCAGCTCGTCCACGATGATACTCGCCGCTTTACCGTAATTGTTGCGCTGCCTCAGGAGCCCAAGAATGTGCTCATCCTTCAAGTACGCAATCAGCATGCACAACAGCTTGAGGTGTTTATGGGCAGTGTATACCTCTTTCTGACGCGTTGGTTTGACCGGCGTGGCCTTCGATAAGCAAGAGTGAAATGATGTTCAAAAGCTCCGTGAACGCGTAGCATTCTGTGAATGGAGGAGTAGATTTCCTCACAGGCGCTGCGACACCAGACCTATCGACAAAGGATTCCAAGTCCACATTCTGATCTTATGGTTGCCATCCATGAGCATCTCCACTGTCATTCCAACTTTTTCGCACACGCTATCAAATAATGGGTGCCGATTAGCCCCAGACGACGAAGAATCCCATTTCACGTGCGTCACGTTCGACATCCTTAACTCTCGTACGTGTAGGTAGTGGTGTCGATTAATGATATCTGCGAGCTCTTCAAGTGTCCTTTAACGCAGAGCCTTTGGTACGCGTAGTTAACCTCGTCGTTAAGCTCTGGGCAACGATCCTTAAAGCCGCCTTCCTCGAGCGTGCGCTGAAAACTGTCAGCCACGTCCTTTGATGCAGTTTTTCCCCTTGCCACCACGCAAACTTGTGCTGTAATAGCCCTTCTCATCCCTGGGGATACAAGCTGAAACTCGTCTCGAAACGGCATCACCTTCGCGTAAAGGAATTCAGGTGTAACAAAATGAGATGTGATTGAAACCGGCCTGAATGGATGGCAATAAGTACATTAGAGGCATACTCCGCAGGGTTCCCCACAAAATTTATTTGGTCCTCTTCCAAAGATGTGTCCTTGCAGATGAACAAGATCCTGGGCGTGTACCCACGTAAGTAGCTCTCACTTAAACTCATCAAAGCGGTATAAATAAGCGTACCTTGTTTAGCACTGTTGGTGAGCACCAAGAAAGGTTGAGTGCACTTACGCTCCGGGCCCTCAGAAATGCTGTTTACGTAGAACTGCAACATAAACCTCATCATATCAACGCGGTGTGACTCTTGGATTCCGTAAACTACAGGCATGAGCGTGGTGGGCGCTTCCATTTTGCGGAATGCATCGTCTGTGCTCAGATGCAGCGAGCGATAAAATTGCATGCCCGACTGTGGAGCACGATGCTGCATGTGTATCGCTCTCTTGCAGTTGCAGAGGAGCTTGCCAAGAACATAAATGCTGTCTGTGGCCCACCTGTCAAAGTCACCGAGTTGTCCCATCGCGAACATGCACTTGATGACCACCTCGAAAGGTTTTCCCACTCTTCTTGGGGAATTTTATTCAAAGAGCTTACACAAACCACAGCGTGAATATTATCCCTTACACCGTTCTTTAAACGTCGAGTTCAACCATCCAAAATCTCGGCTCCTGATACGACACAAACCGTCGCGGCCTCCCGTGATTGTTCAGGTCTTGATGTATAAACCTACACAAGGCCACTGAAAATGATCTCGAGAATACGAGTCTCTGCCGGCTTAGGAATTTGCTGGAGGTACTCGACAATTGCCGTCGTCTTTCCTCAAGCGCGTCGATGAATATATGTTTACTCGGCAATGCCGTCCACTCGTCTCAGGCGTCAAGTAGCGATCAGGAGTGATGTGTTCCCCTTCCAGCTTCTTCACCAAGATGGTTAACTGCAGGCAAAACAAACGCGTTAAACCGCAGTCAAAGCAAAAAATGCCATGCTGCATTTCTGACATGAACTTCGAGTCAGTGGTAGCACGCAATCCATAAGAGCCTGCCGATGCCGTAGGTCCATCAGGGCGGATAGGCTTTCATTGCCCCCAGAGGCCTGCTTCCTTCTTGTTGGTGATGGTCTCGCATCGGCAGTATGAAGCACCTGATGCGATATCCTTGGCGGGAACCAGTTCACCAGGCCATCAAAAAGGAGCACGTCCCCCAATCCACGCCCGGCTCGTATTCTTGCCCGTTGACTTGATCTCGCGCATCACTTGCGAGGTCCTCCTGATGTGCGACTTACGCTTCGCAGTCGCGTTCGTAGGAGCTTAGCCTGTGGATAGCTGTGGATGGCCGCCTATAAAGGCTCACCCGCTCGCTTCGCTCGGGGCTCGGGGAGTCTTCCATTAGTTTGTTACCTTTCATCGGGGGCTGGATCTGAAAAGGCGATCGGCCGAATTGATTGACTCCTCCATAACCAACCTCTACAAGACAGCAAAGGCCAGGCTTGCCACCAGTAGCGCTGTGAGCAATGAAATCCTTCAAGGACGGGACACAATCCGAGTTAGACCAAACGATATCACCGTTGTAAGGCCTCAGCCTCCGCTTAACCGCGCCCGGTCTCGGATCAAACTTATGCTGGCCGAGAAGGCGAAAGCACAACAGCTCGGTCCAACAGCCCCGCTGCTACGGCTCAAGTCCGGTAGCTGCCCTTTCTATACGCATGTTCAGCCAGGCCTTAAAGCAGAGAGCCATTACAGCCTGTACTGACATGGCTGTTGAGATACAAGTCGGGAAGGATAATGTGCAGAGAGAACCGTGTTGCAGGATTGAGAGACTCTGGTATCACTATATTGAAACTCTTTGGTGAGAAAAAAGCTCAAAGTCCTCAAAAATGTAGTTGGCAAGCCACGTCTTTAGTCCATGCGTGCCTGTATTATCCTCGACCCCATCTCCAAGTCACACACATACGACATGGTTCGGCACCGCGAATGGTTTATAAAAGCGCTCGGGCCTTTTATTCACCGAGTAACTCCTGTAAATCGCATTGAGAGACATTATCATGTGCATACCATAAACCTTCTCGAGGCAGGCTCTCAAGGCTGCCAGAGCCCACAACAACACGCTCACTCCTACTTGATACCCAAAAGGTTTTGCGTTTTCATGATACACTAGTGCGGGACCAGGAAAGCCTGGTCATAGAGGTATCGAGATCGCTGGTATCCACCGGGTTCTGCATTTGGTCATATTTTGGTACAGGGCGCCTCTCACTGCGAGACCGACTGTCCAGAATCGTTGCTGGGACAGTCTCTACGGTTGCCCGCATGCTCCCACAACGTGCCGAGCACAAGTAGAATCAGCGCAGCACCAGTGTACATTGACCTGTTGAGCAGGCTGGTAATTGAGCAGGCTGGCAATTCACGCATTCTCGTCAGCTTCAGATATGTCTGGGCGGCGTTCGATAACCCAGGTAGCGACTCTGGAATACGATGCTGCGTGTGTATTGTCTTGTTGCAGTTGCGGGGTACCTCTCCGAGAACACACATGGGCCCGGCCGTCGATGTTGCTACCGAGTCCCATCGAACAGGCACTCGGCGATAACCGCCACGTCACAGGGTTTTCCCCACTCATCTCTTGGAATGTTGTTCAAAGAGCTCGCACAACCCACAGCGTTCACTTTATCCCTTGGGGAAGGGGGTGAATATGCTCCGCTACTTTGTAGCAAATATCCTTGGGTAAAGTTAAGATGGGAAAACTTTTCACAAGACGGACGCCGCTTTTGCCACCAGCGGGCGGCGGTCGCAAAATTTAAGAAAATTGCCTCAATAGCACAAATTTCTTTGATTTTCAACTTTTTTGCCCTATTGGGACATATTTCTTAGGTTTACGTGAAAAAGTTGGAAAATCGCGTGCAAACGAGCTGCAATGTGATTATTCTCCGTTTATATTATAATGTATCTATAAAAAAGTGATAATTGCGACAATTGCGACACTGAAACCTCCCTCCAAGCCATTGGCGCCGCTCACTATCTGTCCTCCTGAGACATGAACTGATACTCAGTGGTGGCTGTAGAGACTAATTCCGGGAATAAACAGCGAGGATTTATATAATGGGCGTGTGGACTCATATAAAGGCTTTTTATCAAGCAATAGCTGTCGCACCAGTTGTCGATTGGCTTCAGGAGGACAAATAGCCTTAGTCTGTAAGAAGAGCTCGACAGTGAAATAAACTGGTTTAATTCTTCGTATTCGCGGATAAACGCGCGAGTACGATATTGCAGCTCATTGGCCCATATCTTCGGGCAAGGCCAGTGCAACGCTACAAAGGCACTGCAGGGCAACAGTCTTCATCTGCAGAGATATTCCAGTGAATTCTGCTACTCACAGTGGGAAAAAGGTCTCCTATAGGGATAGTTCACATCCTGGCCCGAGGATGGCTGCAACACCAGGAAAGTACTTAACTGTTGTGTATAGCTCAGGCAGACAGTCTCAACGTGAAGCACGGTATGGGGTTCCATTTAGTTCAACTAGAGCGTGGAGGCAGTACCTGTGCAAATGAGCGGCATGTGCTTCCACAGCCAGTGTCTGGAGGGCCGAGGTGAGTGTGCATATTCAAACTAACCTCAAGTAGTTTGGATGGCACAAGCCGTTTGATGGCGTTGTGGCAGTCAAGTATCGTCTAGGACTGGAGAATCGCATTAAATTATCGCTTTGAGCGTTTGCAAAGTGCCTGATTGTTGTTATCATACGCTCTTGCCGTCGCGTTTACAAACTTATGCAGCCCTTTGCCGGCCACCAGAGTGATAGATCTGCAGATATATAGTAAAGTATTACAATTGCAAAGTGTAGATGTCAACAGTGAGCTGGAGACTGCAATCGTACGGGCCACTGGGCAGTAGGCCAGAGTTGGCGGGAGGCTGGACATGATTATGGAGAGTATAGAGGGCTAAGAGGAAACGCTCTTTTAAGCTCCGTTAAGTTGAAGAAACGCGTCAAGGGCTCCTGCACCTCCTATAATACATGCCAGGCGGTGCTTGTGGTGGCTCCGAAACTACTCAGTAAGTAGCTCTAGATATGCTCTGAGGCTGCAAAAATATCTATCCTACTCGAGCTGAGACAGTGCGAACAGTGCGATCTCGCTGATGCACAAGTCGCGACCTGGCCACCTCCCTCAGTGAGGAAGGCTCTAACGCCTGAATTGCCTGGAGAGCCGCCTGGCGCCTAGCTCCATACACTATTACTATTACTATTCAACTATCTAACTACTTAAAGAACTCAACCTAGCCCTGGGCTACCATGCCGTGCCTGATCATCGCCGCTCTAATCAAACCGTCCCTTCCCTCGACCAAACGGAGCTTGAAAATGTCAAGGGACCGCGGGTGGCGTCTCACCATCAGCTCAAGGACGTCGCGGTCCTGGGCCAGCCGGTCAGACACGTCGTAAATGGCCAGCCAATGAGCCCAAACCGCTTCCTCTGCAATCTCCTTGTCGTCTTTAAACGAGTGGTCCAGGTTTTTCAGTACGAGTGGCTCTGTTTTAACACACTTGAGGACCATATCTCGGTCTATACGCTCGGCAAACCAGAGCGTGAACGGCTCCTGGTCAATTGCCAGATTGATGAGCGTCTTGTCTCTGGCCAACCGGTGGCTGGCCCACCGGAGCGACTTAGGGAGCTTTTTGATAGCCTTGTATACCACATCATAGTCGTCGCGGAGCTCAGGGCTCGCAAACCCCAGCGGCTGGTCGCGCCAAATCACCGGTGCAGTCACAGCCGCCAGCACGATTTCCCGATCGCCGCGAAACTCTGGAAACATCTGGAGCATGTACCCGTACTCGCGGCAGACAGCGTACGCGACGTCGCGGTCGAGGAACATCGGGGGCAGCAGCGACCGCAGGAACTTCACCATCGTGCCCAGTCCTCTTTCGGGCCGCAAATCCAAAAAAGCGAGCAGCAAGTGCTTGCTGCATCTTAGTTCAGGCCGCTCCATGGGCGCTGGGCCTTTGCCGTTATTGATCATGTAGCCAAGAGAAACGTACGCGTTGGTAAACACGTCCTCGCAATAGTGGAGTTCTGGTTCATAGAGGTTTCTCCAAACGATGGGCACCAGCTGGAGGGCGTCGTAGCTCGAGTTGTCGATAAAGTCGCGGTAAATGTCGCTCTCCAGGCCGTACGGGTTGAGACGCCTCCACAGCACGTCGCTGGTAAACACCTGGTAAAAGTGTTTGCTAACGCCTGCAAGCCGTGCATAGTCGACGGGGTTGGGCTTGATGTACTGCGCTACAGTGTACCAGATATTCTCGGGTAGAGTGACTGCCATGGTGTATCACAGTTGAGCTTGTGGTATCAAGTGGTGAGTGCAGTACAACATGTATGGGGCGCTAGATATCTGCTAATCTACTGGATCCCGAGCCTATTCTACCGATTTAGAGTAGCAGCTAGTGGCTCAATGCTGTGTACTGGCGTACTACATTTGCGGTAGTGGGTACGAATTACTCTAGAGGCTAGCTAGTATGAAGGGTTAGCCCAAGGCTCCTGAGGCTTCTGGAGCCGCTAACTCTCTGCAAAGAGCCGCTCAAAAAGCTGCCCAAGGAGTTGGCCGCGTCTCGCTTAAACCACGTGATCGGTACCGATAACGAGCGTTATCTGAAACATCAAACAACCAAAATATGAAGACTGTGCAAGCGTTGCTCTCACCCGTTAAACCCACGCTTATATTTCTAGGACTAGTACTAGCGACAGTGCTAATTAGGATAATCAGGGGCCAGCTGGTAGTAGAGGCCTGGGACCTGAACAGCACGACCGCTATTGCTCTTGTGTACGCAATGACTTGTGGTTGCACAAATACAGACACTGAGAACTGTCTTGTGATTTCAGCTCTTGTCATTGTTGCTGCGATCCTGTCAGCGATAAAGTTGAGTCCGGCGATAGGTAATAGGACCACAACCTGAGAGGCAGAGAGCACAAGTAGCCACTCTGAGATGGCCTGCGCTGCTGGCGAGGATAGAGCACCATCACCCTAACCAAATCACAAAACGATGGGGTTCGCGGCAAGATAACCTCTCGCTGTTTGAGGAGGCCCGCGATTATGTGCTTGCCGCCCTCAAGCGTGAAGCGTAACCTGCTTTTCTCAACCAAAGAGCTTTGTGCAATGTACAGCAGGATATCTCCATTGCACGCCTTTTCCTGGGCCTGATGGATCAGCCTGGGCCCTACCACCAGCCTGGGTGCCTTATCTGTAGTCAACCTGGATGCCCTGCCAGTATAAGCCTAAGGTGCTGGTCCTGTTGGCCTGTTGGTAGTGGAATATTGTGTTGGCCTTATATGAATGGTTAGTTTTCTGATTGTTTGGATTGGACGTTTCTTGGAGGCAATGTCACAGACCGGAACCGGACATCATCACCCCAGTCGCAGGCCCCGTTAATGTGCAGAGTGCCTATATGCTGCAGCTGCATGCGGTGTTCCTCGGGTTGCTAGGGGAGCTACACAATTGAGCAATGTGCCGCATTGCCATCATCTGGATTGTATGGCTAAAAGTGGTCAGAGTAGGTTAGACTCAAGAGGGGACAAAGAGACAGGCGACCCTGCATTTTCTGTAATTTTCTGTATACGGAGGGTGCGCAAATTTGAGGGCTGATAACAGTGCTTTGACGCTCGCCCTCAGATAGTGCCCTACACAGTTGAGCATTATACTGGCTTGGAGCAAGGGACCACTTGATTCTAGTCTGCATAGATGTAGAGTACCCCCATAATTAGCTGAATGGCTTTAAGCCTACTTGGGCCACTAACATCACCAAGTACTATAAACTCAATGCAACTCATATAAGTGCTACATATGCTAGGAGGCTGGTGAACAGCCATAGCTGAGCGGCTTCAAGGGCAAAGGTGCAGCAGGGGTTTACGCCACGATAGCTATAAAATGCATATATATTGTACTTGGATGCTGTTGGAGCTTGGAGTGGGCCACTTAGAGGGTCTCACCTCACTTAGAGGGGGCTCACTTAGAGGCCTCACTTAGAGTGCCTCGCCTCGCTGAGAGTGCCTCACTGAGAGTGCCTCACGCTCACACTCACACGTAGGCCTCACCTCACACTCACACTCACACTCACTGCGTTCGTGTTCGTGTTCGTGTTCGGTTCGCGTTCGTGCTCGCGTTCACTCCAACTCCCCATACATGAACCTCCCTACAAACCAAAAGCTCACGACCCATGCCGCCAAACACACGCTCACCTCAACACCAATTTTCCTCCACGGGAACCGGCCATGGCGCACCTTTTTACCCTTGAGCTCGGTAATAGGCAGTAGGGCCGCCAGGTACCGTCTGTTGGTGTGAAAGAGGTACACCAGCGTGCCGACCGCGCCAATTGCGTACCATATAAACGGCTTGAGCGGGTGGCCCAACAAGCAAATACTGGTTTCAAACCCCGTGGGGTTGAGCGTCAGGAGCTGGATGCCGGGGCTCGAGATGCCCATAGCCATTGACGCGCTCTTGACGGTAAACTCGTGGGCGAATTTCTCCTCGCCGTTTACCGTGTAATTGTGCACCACGTGGCACGCGTCGTGGTCGTCGCCCGAGAAAATGGCCACTGGCTGCACTTTTTCGAGAATTTGTTGCGTGAGCTCGGGAGTGATTTGCGTGAGGTACTGCTCGCCTGCAGAGTACGGCAGATCCCTCTCGCTTTCGCGGTGCCGGCCGCACCCCGAGTTTTTGGGCCGCCAGAGGGGCACGTGCGAGCACAGGTAAATGGGCCCCGGCTCGACCATGGAGCTTAGCTCGTCCATGAACTGGAAATGGGGGCCATAAATGTTTTCGTCCACCGTGTTTGACATGGAAATCGTGTCCAAGAGCACGACATTGTGGCCGCCCAGATCGAGCACCTGCGATGTGGGTCCGAACCATGCCTTGAACCGGTCCAGTGCTGCAGGTACGATTGTATTACCAAATCCGATATCGTGGTTCCCGGGCAGGTTCATGATGGTGCGTTTATTGGTAGGTTTAGGGTATATTTTTTGGAACCGGTCGTATTCCTTGAACCAAACGTCGTTTGACCATTCGCGTCCGCCATCAAACAAATCCCCCAGAAAAACAGTGGCATCGGGGTCCAATTGGCTCTGAATGTACCGCCAGTTCTTGGCCAGGTACCGATCAGTCACCATCTCGGTGAACCACTCGAGCAGGGCCGGTCGCACGGGGTAAGTGTGGGCATCAATGAGCTGGGGGTCGGCCACAAGAGCGATTCGAGTGGACTGGGGGGTGATTGCGGGCCACAAACATTTTCTGAGTGCGCGAGAGGGCGATATTAGTTCAACATAAATAACAAGAAATAACCACGCAACCGCCAACGGCCAGATTTTATTGGGCTGCCGGGGAGTAAAGTCCATGGTGGTGGCAGGTGAGGATTATTAAGGATATATTGAGGGGGGACATATAACATGGCAGGCAATTGCAGGTGGTAAAGTGTGTGGGTGGTAATTTTCGCAGGTACTTTGAGCTGAATTGAGATTTGTGTTGAGAATTGTGTTTTGAGTTACGTGGAAGCAGAAGCAGACCCAGACGCAGACCTGAAACGACCACCCAACGGGGCCAAAGGGGGGTAAACCCCGGACGCTCAGCTTGCATCCCTGTGGTAATTAGGGATGCGCACGAGGCGTCAAAGTACCATAAAAAAGGATCTTTTCGAGTACGACCTGGATGCCTACGACCTCGGCGCACCGCTAGTTGTTGTTAACCGCACCCCAATCCTCACATGGCAGCCGTACAAGTCCATACAGCAGCACCGCGAAATGCCTCGGTTGGGCGACTTTGATGCGACATCCACCACCACAAGCACAACATTGAGCGAAAATGTGGACCCACTAGACGTCAAACTCTTTTTAAACCACCATAAACGGTTGGAAAAAGAAGAAAAAAGAGCAATGGAGCTCGATAGGCTGCGAGTTGTTTCAGGTGCCGAAAAGATTTTCGAGCAGCAACAAATCCTTCAGGGCCCATACTGGCAACGCGAGATTGCCAACATTGTACAGATCGATAACCCGCACAATTCGCATGAACTAAGGACCAAGAGGAAACTCGCGCTTGAGGAAATTGCCGTGTTTATTTCGCGGTTCACCAGAATGGAAAACGAGCGGAAATCGCGGCAGCGGAGGTACACTGAACCGTCACGGAAAAAGCCTAAACGCAAATCCATTAGGCGACCGTCCTCAGCTGCAGTATCACATACGCGCTCGCGTAGTATCACATCAGTATCACATGCACCTCAAAATGTGGGTCCATCAAAAGTATGGCTGTATATCCCCCACCGGGCGTTTGGCGTGTGCATGCCCCAACTCCCGCCAAAACCCCAGATTTTCGATATCCCAGAAGGTTGGAAACGGGAACGACAGCAGCCACAGGCGCCACCAGAGTCGCCTCTTGACTGCTCCTCCCTGTGATGTTTGTAAATGCCAGATATTTTGTCCAGGCCTCCACACTGTGTGATTTGATTTCCGTTGTAGTGTGCGGCCTTTTCTGGTCTTTTACTTCAGCCCAGAACCTCATGGTCGAGTACCCCACGCGGCCCATAATCCAGCTTTGTTTTGCTGTAAACATGCTCCCTAATATTTGTGTAATTATCATGTGGTTTGTGCGGTCTCGGGTCGCCGGTAGCCTGCTGGCCGGCACGTTGGTTTGCCATTTAATTAGAACTTTTATCACCCAGCAGGACGCACAGTTTTTATCGGGTCAATCGGGGCTCATGGGCAACCTGCTCATGGCTGCGTTTATGATTTACACGGCGTTTTTCATGCGGCTGCGTTCAGGGGCCCGGAAACTCGTGGCGGTGCTGTACTCGGTATGCCAAGCACTGTTGATCCACTATACCGGCCGCTACCTGCAAACGGGCAGTGACGCCGCAGTCAAGTTTTTCCAGGCAATCTCGGTCGCTATTTGTATTGTTTACCAGTACTTGGGCGTCCACTTGTTTAGGGGCGACTGGAGAATAGACTGGGTCAAGATGTATACTGCGTAGGCTGAAAAACACAAATAAACGCGTTTTATGCATGTAATAATATAAATACAATAGCTAATATAATGGGGGCCACCAAATAGGCCAAAGAGGCTCAAAGAGGCTCAAGAGACGCACTTGATATCGGGAAAGTTGGGCCCACGCGCACCAAGCGTCTTGGCAGCATCAGCAAACGCCGTCTCGAGCTCATAGAGAGGGTGAGATAACGAGCTCAGGTGCGCACAATCGTGCATGACGTTGCTGTAGACGTTGTGAACAATCTGCTCAGTGGGGACCAAAATCTGGCCGATATCGTTTCCGGCAATTTGGAGAGCACCAACTGCCTGGAAATCGCCGGCCTTGGCGCTCATAACGTCCAGCAAATCAGCCACAGAAGCGCTCAGGTCTTGGATGGCTTTAGCATTGGCCGGGGTGGCACTGTAGTGCTCGGAGCTTTGCTCGAGGCGGTCGACGGCCGCGGATACGGGGGCATACGCGCGCTGGATACTCAGGGCGCCAGCAAGACCGCGGCGGCGGTTCCAGTTGTTGGCAACACTCGAGAGGGAGTTGGCGTACCCGGCAACGGCAGACGCGTCGGCGGCGAAATCAGCGTGGGCAACAGCGGCAAGGGCAAATACAGAGAGCTTCATCAAGGTATCTAATTTACCAGAAAAGGACAGATTTATATATCGCACAGCGGCTGCACCTGAGATTACCTCTTGCCTAAACGAGGTGGGTCGTGCACACTTTGCAGCACGATACGTTTCAGTTAAACTAAGGTTGGTTGGGTTTGAGATATATTTGAGGTTTTGTGTGGGTGGTGGTCTCAAGTAGCCGGATGTGTGTATAGCTTGTCCGGGGCCATGAAGTTGGACCTGATTGAGTCGCGTTTACTGCGAATTTAAGCTTTCTAGGTTTCAAGTAGACTACATAGTGCAGACAGTTCAAGGCCAAATCGATGCTCGATGATACTCTTATAAAACTATACTTGAGCCACAACACGGCCAACTAGGTAAATGGAGATGTGCATGTGAATAGTAGGGCCGCGTATGGCTTAGAATGCGTATGTAGCTACGTAGCTATTTAGGTTTAAGCGAGACGCATTGGCGGCTCCTACTGGCGGCTCCTACTGGTGGCTCCTATTGACGGCTCAAAACTGGAAATCGCATTCTGGGAGTACTAACTGGGTCAAACGGAGATATTCACAGCACATACTTGGTCCAAGGGATCCAGTCAGGTCTGAGAGTCGGCACACCTGAATAGCCGGCTAGGCTGGTGTTATTTGTTGGTTTACGTGAAATGTAGCACACACGAGACCTTTCCATAGCGAATACACTAGTTCAGCAGACTAGTGGCGTTGCTCAGTGTACCTCTGCGTGCCTAGCACCAGGTACGCGTTTCGGCCTGTTACCTGGCTTGGAGCCTACGCGTGGATCTTTAGTGCATATAAATGTGTTAGCTAGATTTGTGCCTGGTGCTGGTGAGCGGGAGAGCAGGTGAGTTGGTGTCTGGAGCTGGCGAGCTGGTGGGTGTGCCACGAGCTATGCCTAGGTCGTGCACCAAGGAGCCTTCTTGTATTCTGCAAGGTCTCAATTGTGCTGTTCAGACTCAATCACGGAAGCCAGCTGTTGCTGTTGCGCTGGCCAAACTTATGGGCTGCGGACAAGTCACGTCTGTTTATTGGCTTAAAGTACTGGTAATAGTACTGAGCACACTGAGAGCCTTGATATCAGGACCTTGCGAGTCCACGAACCGGTCTCTAGCGGCAATCATTTGCTACTTTCCTGGTTTATTGAAGGTGCCGCTACTGCTTGGCTGTGATGCTCGCAAACCCACCGTATACTAGGTAACTATACACCGCCAGCTAACCCTCGTCACGGCTTGCTAGGGGAGCTGGTGCCCGCTTATTCTCGATGTCGCCAACCACTCGTTGAACATTTCTAGAGCGTGCACCGGCTGATCATGCGCGACCATGTGCCCCGCGTCATACACACGTAGAAACGTAAAGTTCTCGTAATTGCGGATCTGTCCTGCCTCTTTGTCAGTTTTACGTGACACCCAGGGCACTAAATCGCGGCTGGCATACTCGGTTTGGCCACTCCACACGAGCTGTTTTGACCAGTTTTCATATCCCAGCCAGTTGCAGAGATAATCTTTATCGCCCGCGAAAACAAGCACTGCAATCTCATTGTCAAGCAGCTCTGCGACATCGCCAGCAAACGGATAAGACCAGTCGCCGGTCCTTGTGAACTTGCGGCTAACGTCTGCGCTACAGTCTTGGTAGGTCCTGTTCACTCCGAGCGCCTCCTGGACGTGGGGCAGGCCCAGGTAGGCATTGATATAGTTGTTATCGTCATAACACGCGCTCGCATCAGCGCAGCTCATTCGCATATCGTAAAAGTTCAGGCCAAGCTTGATGTACGGACTTAGCGCCACGCCGTTGCAAAACACTTGGGATGGCACGCACAAGCTGGCAGTGGTGTTTTCGGCACACGCTCTCAGGAGTTTGTCGCAATGCGGTAGCCCGTCACCCATCTTTGCACAAGCAGTCTCGTCTAGCACTGCGTGGTACCCTCCCCGGCCACAGGCCATGGGCTGGTACTGGTCGTACTGGTGCAACGCGTCCACCAGTCCATTTCCAATTGCCACAGACGTTACGTTGAAAATACACGTCGGCTGCTGGCGGTGGTAATTGGCAAACGCCGGTACATAGTGCCCCGCATAGCTCTCACCCGCGATATGGAAATTCTCTTTGTACTGCGGAAACTGCTTGAAGAATAGCTGCAGGAAAACAAAATTGTCCCTGGCGGCTTCCGCAGTGGTGGATACCTCTGCGCCATAACTAAACCCGGCGCCGATCGGCTGGTCCAAGAACAGAATGTTGGCATTGTTGGTCCAGCTGTATGGGTTGTACCGCGGCGTGGTATCATTGGTGATACGTGCAGGGCCAAATTCAAAGAAAATGCCGTCCAGCGAGCTACACCCGGGGCCGCCAGCTAGCCACATGACTGTTGGATCGTTGGCTGGGTCCGAGCGGCTCTCAAAGAACCAAAAGAAGAAATGTTTGTCGAGGACATCAAAGTACCCCGAGTACTGCGTGACGTTGTCGATACCAAGACTGGTGGGCTCCTTGATGCGTATCCGGTAGTTTGGATACTGCGCGTCCTCAATGTGGACAAAGTGGCCACCATTGACATCAGGGGGACCGGATACGCTCCTTCGCTGGCTGGCCAACTGACGATGGATCTCTTGCTCGCCATCTTGCACATTATCCAGTACCAAGTTCCAGGCCTTGATGGTGTCGTCGGTTATAGGTTCCTCAAGGTTGAACTTGTCTTGAGCATGCTGGATACGGCGGATGGTGTCGGCGTCTTTAGAGGGGTACGAGCCACCAGCAGCTATCAAGCTGAGGAAAATGCCAAGAATGTTCATGGATGGGTGGGTTGCCGCCCAGGCTTTTATATTTTGGCTTGGTTTACCCCGCCGATCCCCGACCTTGCAGCGATCGGCGACGCGTGAGCTTTGCGTTTGGTCAGTTGTGGTGTATACCAAAGTTGTAGTGGCAGTATCGTGGGTTACTGTGATGCTCGGACTGCCGGTACACAATCGATAACTGTCGCGTCTACTGTTTGACTGATCAGAGCTGGATGACGGGCTGCAAATTAGGAGATTGAAATATAAGGAAATACAAGATGGGTAGCGAGGGACTGCTCACTTGTGCATGAACTGCAGCACTGAGCCGAGGACAGAGGTCGGAGTATGTGCTTTACATTGGGCTTTATCACGCTAAAACCATTAATTCCAGGGCTCCTCGAAGAGATCAGGCGTTAAGGCCAAACCCTTAGTTGGCGAAACTGTGTGCAATTCTTCATCTCCTGCAAAAACTCTTGGGGTGCTGGTGCTTTAGTGTTTGGGATTGGAGCTAATGGATTGATGCGAGACACTTTGTTATGAGGCCCTGCTTCAATCTCCTTTCAGATGAATGTGAGTGGGTGTACCACTGGAGGAGAGAAAAGTCTAGTGGGTGAAATAACAGGCCGTCGCGGTTTTGGTGTCCACAATGTTCCGCACGAGGTAGCAGTATTGCGCGTTTCTTTTTTTTTTGTATCTGTGAGGTCCCTATGGACGCGTCAAGTGGTCCCTTGTGAGCGCATTTGATACCTGCGACCGAGTCCAGGAAGGGATTCTGGCCCCGCAGACCGCAAGCTGATTCAAGTGGCACCCAAATTGCGCGTGAACGTGTTGAAGCTCGCGGCGACAACCACGCACGCGGCATGTCTCCAGAGATGGTCACAAACATCATGAATGGATTTATTGGTCGATTCCAGCCCGTTGTTCCCAGTGAGGCCCCCGATAGCGCGTTTAATGATATCATCGACTTGCAGGTCGCCAAAGACAGCTCGCGTGCCAACGTCTGCCGCGTCTTGGAGTACATGCACGAAACGTATGGCTTTGAGCTCCCTGGTGATGCTGAAATAGACGCTGCAGTGAGCGAGGCAATCGACTACAAGCCCAAGCCCAAGCCCAAGGCGCCCCAGACTGTCAAGTCTCGCGTCACCTAAACTTGCTGGTGGTCAAAAAGTGCAAAAGCAGTTCCACGTCACGCTAGCCCACGTCAAGCAACACAAGACCAAAGTCAAAAACCTAAAGGAGCACTATAATACGCGTTTATCGGTCCCCTATGCCAAGCAGGGCCACGTCAAGCTTGGCGTGCCAGTCAAGGTACACCTTGTCGAGTACTGCTACAATGCAAAAGTTGCAGCATTCAGAGTGAAGCTCGATGGTGCGAGATGCTGCAACAAGTCTCCGCATATTACGGTCTCCACAAAGCGCGGTGTACAACCCGTCGAAGCGAATAAGATGCTCGAGGACGCTGCAAATGGTGGCAAGGTAACGCGAGTTGCAGTTGATATATGGCTTGACGGACAAGTCTGTGCATATTTGTAGCTTAGTTTGAGACTATTAAACAGACTTTATTCACCATGTGCTTGGCTTGTTCTTGTATTCATTTATATCAGCCCCTGTGGGCCCAGACTAGGAAGTGACGGCGGCCAAACCCTTGAGTTTACTAGTGCCAGTGGTGATTTGAGGGCAGTTTGGCATTTCCTGGGCGTTACAACTTATTTATTGGACCAAGACACGGGCCTGCCTGGAAGTGGTCTTGTCACTTTGGAGAATAACCGTAAGGTCTCCAAATACTTGGGCCGCACCAATAACTCGAGTGCCATGGCTCTAACCTGAGATTTTACCCACACGTGCCGAGGCGGTCGCCTGCAAGATGATGTCATGATGCGTAGCCGAGGCCCAAGTATACCCGCCAGATCTCTAAAAGGGGCAAGCGTGGCCTTAGTACGCCAGCTAAATGTAAACATGTAGACGCCTAAACGGTGAGACCACCACCTATCTGCTACTGGCCCCTCTAAAGTCACCTCAAGGCCCTCCCCGACCACCTGCCCTCCCACGCGACCAAATGCACTGCAATGCAGAGTGTTTGCCACTTGGGGTACATTAATACCCGTTTTGGATCGCCTCAATTATCACGACTTTTGCAAGCGAATGGGAAACTCAAATTCCAAGAAAGAGAGAAAGCTGAAGTTCAAAAACGGGCAATCAGGTGGCCAGTATAGTGGTGCGATAGCTACCAGCCATGGCCATAACTATGATAACGGCTACGACCATGGCCATCACGGGCACCACGGGCACCACGATGGAGGTAACTGTGGAGGTGGAGGTGATAGCGGTGGAGGAGGTGGCGACTGTGGTGGAGGCGATAGTGGAGGAGGAGGAGGTGGTGGTGGCGATTAGCGTAAATTCTATATTCTTTATTCTATGTACTTGTATATGCCAGTGGCCAGTGGGTCAACTGGTGGGGCCAATGTGAGCTCATGCCAGTGGGCCAACCAGAGCCGGAGCTGGACCGACAATCTACTGGATCCAGCTCACGGCCTCAAAAGGTCCCTTGAAAGGCCTAGAGCGTCCCGCGCTCGGCCTGGTCCCGCTCAATCGACTCAAACAGGGCCTTGAAGTTACCGGCACCGAACCCTTCAAAGTTGTGGCGCTGGATAATCTCAAAGAAAACCGTGGGCCGGTCGAGCAGAGGCTTTGTAAAAAGTTGCAGGAGGTACCCAGACTCGTCAAAGTCCACCAGCAGGTTGAGCCGCTGGATCTCCCTGAGGTCCTCCTTGATGTCGACCTTGGAAGCGGCGAGGCGTTCCGCGAGCTGGTCATAGTAGCTTTGCGGAATAGAGATAAACTCGAGGCCGCGGTTCTTCATGACTTCGACGGCGGTGAGAATATCGGGCGTCTGGAGGGCAATGTGCTGGATGCCGGGCCCGTCGTAAAACTGGACAAACTCCTCAATCTGCGACACTTTTTTGCCCTTGGCCGGCTCGTTGATGGGGATCTTGACTTTTTCGTTGCTGCTGGCCATGACGCAGGTGTTGAGGGCAGAGTACTCGGTGCAGATGGTGTTGTCGTCGGGGCTCCAGAACCGGTGGAAGCCAAACGTGCGCTCGTAAAACGCGCAGACCTCGTCCATATCGTTCCAGTCCTGGTTGCCCACGGCATGGTCAATCACGCCGAGGGGCACAGAGCCAAGCAGCGTGTTTAGACGCTGCTGGACTTTGGCAATGTGCGGCGGGGTGGCCCGGTAGCCGGGCAGGAACGCGCCGGTATAGTGCGAGCGGTCAATGAGCGTGTGCGTGGTATCGCCAAACGACTTGATCTTGGCAAGCACAACGTACCCGTGCTCGTCGGCGAGCTTGTGGGGTGGCTGCACCGGCTCGGCGCCGGCCTCGACGGCCGCATTGTAGACCATGTGCACATCGTCGACCCCAAACGCCACGTCCTTGACGCCATCGCCATGAGTAGCTACATGGCTGTGGATCGCATCAACGAGCGCTTGGTTCTCTTTTTGCGAGGCCTTGCTCCGGAGCGCGCTCATAAACACCATCCGGATCCCGGCACACTCGACGACGCGCGCGGCAACGTCCTTGGACTGCGTCTCGAGACCCGCAAACGCAATCGACTTGAAGCCCATTTTGTTGACATAAAATTCGGCGCTCTGGAGGGCATTCGAGACCCACCATGTGACGTGGTCGTAGTTTGAAAAGTCGCCCGTGGGCTGGCCAGTGGGCTGGCCCGTGGCTTGGCCGGTGGCTTGGCCGGCGGGCTGGGTAGTGGGGGTGCTGTTGGTAGCAATGGGTGAAGCTAAAGCTGTGGGTGCCATTATAGCAACGGGGCGCGCGGCAGTGCCTATATACCAGGTGCGACCAGCTCCTTTAGGCGACGGAGACGACCAGGTCACCCGATGTGGCCAACGTCGGCGGGCGGATCAAGCTAAATAAGTGAATTAGACCCTAAAAATTTACATTTTTTTATCTCACGGCAGCCGGAGCCTTCCGGGCCTTTCGCGGCGTCCGGAGCTCGGAGACTATATCCGGTGCGACCAGATCTATGACCGGCAATCAAATCAGATCGCAGGACCGAGGGGTATACGAGCTTGGCTATTGAAGGAGACGCTGAGGGTGCCCACTTAGGGAACTCGGCCAATCAGGTGCCGGAAATCTCAGGGCAGCCCAGGGCAGCCGTCAAAGCTAGAGGGCAGATCTTGGAGACGCTTTATTAGGCTACGGAGGGCCGGTGGGGCAACCCCGAATGGTGCGACCAAGATGGAAAGGGCACGCTTGTTGGCCACGTGAGAGGGAGCTAACCACTAAAACCGAGATTCCACCAGCAAGTCCTGAGACTGCCACATCGAGCCCAGCGGTCAGAGCCCAGCGGCCAGAGCCCACCAAAAGCAGTGAATATGACCTCGCGGCTCGTGGCCAGGCAGAGTCCCGCCCCCTGACTTTGGGGGCACCAACTGCGACGCGTTTAGAGCTATGTAGGTGTAAATGAGGGTGAATGAGTGTAAATGAGCGGATCAAATGACTGGAGAGCAAGCGGGTACCTGAGCGTCGCCCGGCCCTGAGTATAGCGGCCGTAGTCTGGAGCCTCGGGAGCTGAACCTCCACTGAAGGCAAGCATTGATTGTGGCGCCATCTCAACAGCTAAATTGCTACTAGATACCAGCTCCCCTCAGGTTCCAGTGTGAAATTACGGCCCTGGCCACTCGGCCACTCTAGGCAGTACCCATTAGAGCGGACCGAAGTGGATCAGGGCCACACGTCTCGGTCGGCCTGAGTAGTCGCTGAGGCCACTGGGAAGGGAGAGAGTCCAGGGAGCCAGATTAATGTGCCGGAGCAGGAACACCAGCTCGAGCTACGGGCGAATACACAAGCACGGGAGGTAGCAAATGCTGGTCGTAGGAGGGACATCCGCCAGCAGCAAACTGGGTGCCTGTGACAGCAGTGGTCCAACGCGGCCAAGGGCGAGGCTGGTGCCATTGAGCCAGGAGTACACAAACTGTGGTGAGGCCAGGGAAAAAGCAGCTGCCTGAGGCACTAGGGTGCTAGTCTGAGTCCATCTACGGGCTAGTCTGAGTCCATCTACTGAGCCCATCTACGGGGCTAGTTTAAGTGTCTCTATGCGCCCAAAAGTGACGAAAATCCTCAATCCTCCTCTGAACCCCAATTCGATTTCTCTGTGCTCATCAACCCACAGGTACCCCTTGGGTATTCAATTATCATTTCTCAACTGTCTCTTGTTTTCTCTCCAACGCGAGTGTCCAATTTTACTGCTTTATCTACTGTACGCACGCGCGTTTCCTATCTACATGTCCCACTCCGGTTTGGCCCATCATGGCAGTTGAACGCTTGGGTGTTGGCTTGTGCCAAACTGACGCGATTTCGCCGTGTGCCCAGACGCGTGCCCCCATGTGCCTGCCTGTAAACACCTGGGAGTGCCTGATCGCCCATGTGCACCTCAGGCAGCTGCGTGTGTTCACCCTAGAGTGCCTGCCTGAGTGCCTGCGTGTGTCCACCCCAGGCGCCTATCTCCTAATTATGTGCAAAACTAAACTATAAATAATAACTAATCCTGACTCGCGTTGATCTCCCGCGCCAGGTCCCTGGCGGTATAGCTCTTGATCTTTTGTATAGTCGCGTCGCTGAGCTCGGTATCCTGCTCCTCCAGCAGGTGCCGCAGCGTGTCGCGGCCATGGTTATCCTCGGACTCCATGTCGTTTGAGTGGTCCTTGGCCATGAGCCAGGTATTAATTTTGTGGAACGTGCCCTCTTCCTCCTCGATTTGTTTGAGGGAAGCGAGCGATGCCGACGACCCCGCGCGGGACAGCGAGTTGCGGGGGGTATCGAGCGCGCACACATCCTCATGAGCCGGCTCTGAGGTGTGCAAGGGCTCCCGGTGCTGGTGCTTTGTCTGCTCCTTGATTTGAGCAATGACGCGCTCGATGCTCGAATCGTAAAAAAACAAGCGAAACATTGTTTCCTGTTCCTGCACGCTGAGGGTACGCGTGCGCCGCAGCTTGAGCAAGTTGCCCAGCTTTTGGCGGCAGTCGGTGCGCATATCGACAATCTTGTCGAAAACGTGCTGAGGGATCTCGCGCTGCGATGCCTGGTGCAGGTCGTCGCGGATATTCTGGAGCTCCTGCTCAAACGAGAGCATCTCGCACGTGTCGCGGTCCTTGGACTTGTCGACATTGTCAATGTTGGTGATGCAGTATGACGCAAGCTGGTGCCTAAACGAGTCGGGCCAGCTGCGGGTCTCGACGTCGATCTGCACGATGGATTTCAAGGTGTGGGCGACGACACAGAGCGCAGCCGCCGCCGTCTCGTTGAGCTCCTCGTTGCCCGTTAAGGAAATGTGCGCGAGCACCTGGCACCGCACAAATGCCTGGCACAGCCGAACGACATCTGCAGAGCCGAGGCCGCAGTTATTGATCTCAAACCGGCGCAGCTTGCCAAAACACGGCAAAATGTTGACAAGGTGCTCAATGACCTCGGGGAAAAGCCGCGGGTTGCAGTTGAGCTCGAGCGATTTGAGCGAGCTCTCGGCGGCCATCTCGGGGGTAAAAATCTGGGCAAACGCCGGGTCAAACGCGAGCTGCGTGTTGCTCGCGTTGAGGCGCTGGATTTTCGTGGTGTACATGATGCGCCGCAGCAGGTCGTGCGACGCGCTGAGATCGTTGCCGGCGATATCCACGCCGAGGCACTGGCACTCGGGCTCGGCGAGCCAGTCGACGAGGGCGCCCAGATACTCGCGCGACATTTTGTTGTTGGCCATGACGAGCGACCGGCCATTCGAGAACCCGCGCGTGACGAGCGTGTGCCACTTACTTTGCGGGATCATGGTGCCGCTGAGGACGAGCGAATCGATTGAGCGGCACTTTGACATGGCGTCCGCGAGCAGGTCCCAGTCGACGTCTGAGCGGTCAAACGGTTTGACGCGCGTCGAGTGGCCGTCGCAGCTCAGATCGAGGCTCAGCAGCCGCGACCCGCTCGCGACAAACGCGCACAGGTACTGCCACGACTGCGGGTCGAGCACGGTGTTGGAGAATGAGAGTTTGGTGAGGTGCGTGGAGGTGGTCAGCGAGCTCACCAAAATCTGGATCATCTCGGGCTCGAGCACCAGCGAGTCCATGCGCACCCACACCACGGGGATGATGCGCAAAAGGTCCGTGAACGCCAAAAACTCAATCATCGTGGGCTTGACATTGACAATGTGCAGCTCGGAAATCGGCAGCTGCTGGCCCTGCAGCTGCTTGAGCATCGATTTGATCGGCAATATCTCGCGCAGGTGGCAGCACCGCGTGTACAGCACGTCGGGCGTCAGCTCCTCCTCGGGCTCGCTCTCTGACTCGCTCTCGCCCTCGCTATTGTGGTTGTCGTAGCTGTGGTGCTGCGCAACATGCTGCGACTCGATTTCTGCCTTGAGTTTGGGCGCAGGCGCGTCCTCCTCCTCGCCACCAAACAGGCCCAGGAAACCGCCCTTGGTGATGCTTGAGTGGAGCCGCGTGGCGTTCTCGTGGGCTTTTTTAGCAGCGCACGCGGTAATTGTGGAATGTGCGGGCTCGAGGTACGAGTATTCGGCGTACTCGCGGTTGCGGTCGGGCGGTAACCGCACCTCGCCATTGACGATCTCGATGCACCCCTTGCGCGGTTTCAGGGGCGGGATCTGTTGCGGGGGGTCCATTGCGAGGACAGTAGGGGCAAAACCCACGCGTTTGGGGATCGCAGGCTGCGAAGCTGGCGGAGCCGCGGTTGCAGCGGTTGCAGATGGTTTCCCTTGGGTTGCAGGTGGTTTCCCAGCTGGAACCGGAACCGCACCACCACCCAGACCCACACCTGAGCCCGCACTGATCGTCTGGCGCCGGGGCGGGCTTTTAGCTCGCTGATCACCTCGCTTAAACTTGGACCTCAACCTATCAGTAAAACTCTCGCGGCGCAACCATCTCATTTTCCCATCACCTTCATCACTCGACGGTAAACTCTGGGTCCGGGAGATCGCTGAAGCCGTTGTTGCATCAGAATCATCAACAACACTTGATCGCCTCCGCATGATTTCTGTGTGGGGTATTGTGATGATGATGCCTGATGCTGACCAAGCACCAGATCACCACGATCGCAACCCTTTGAGCCACTTGTCTAATATGTTTCTTGCTCTAATCTCGTATATCGGAATCCTCGCGGGGTTCACGGTGATGGTGTTCACGATCGCCGCGGGTCTCTACTACATTGCCGAGTTCTTTGAGGAAAACACGATCCTCACGCGGCGGCTGCTCGTACGGCTCATTTGTTGTATCGTGGCATTACATTTACTTTTATTATTTGAAGGGTTCCCGTTTTGGAGCACGCTGTTTGCCCTTTTCACAAATGCCGTTTACCTGCAGTCGGTGAGAGCGTTCCCCAACGTTTCGGTTACGAGCCCATCGTTGCTGCTGGGATGCGTTTGCGCGATAATCAACCATTACCTGTGGTTTCAGTATTTCGGAAACGACCGGTTACCGCCTTACTCTATCCGGGACCAAGTTCCCAATTATGTGGGGGAAACCCACCCGCCGTTTCGGCAAATCGCCTCGTTTGTGGGACTCATGGTCTGGCTGGTTCCATTGTTGCTGATTGTCACCCTCAGTGCCGGCGATAATACTCTGCCCATGGCGCACGCTGGGCACCAAAAGAATAAAAAGGGGCTTGTCAAGCAGGGATTGGATAAGTTCTGGGGGGTTTTCAAGCGCGATAACGACTTGAGTATGAAAAATATTTATTAGTGGGACTGGACGGAACTGAGATGGGAACTGGAGATGGGAACTGGACCTGGAAGGAACTGTGGCGCTGGAGCGCTGAACGGACGCTGAACAGAAACCACAGTTGCCAGTGCTTGATGCTTTGGTCTATTTATCTATGCTGTAGCTATTTAGTTTCCAGTTGCCCAGTGGATGCCAAAATGGATGGTTCGGTGGATCCATGGATTGCCTATACGGCTGCCTGCGTGCCTGCAACTGGTGCTGGAACTGGTCCAGGAACTGGCCTAGGAACTGGCCTAGGAACTGGTTCAGGAACTGGTCCAGACCTGTTCGTTGACTAGCTTGCGGCTCAAATTGGCGACTCTAGAGCCAAGTCTATATACATTCCTCATCTATCGCTCTGCACCCATCCATAGTGCCAGCTCTGCCACGGCCGCCAGGAACTGCCTATAGACAAGCGCGCTGTAAATCAGAGTCTAACCTCACTCATATTCCCCTATTTATAAACTCTATTATCATATCTTTTACTACCTACGCGTCGCGCGCGTCTTGTTGCCTCGCTGCTAACCTGAGCCTCAACTGGTTCCACTGCCAGCTACTAGCTCCTATTACTAGCTCTGAGCCACTGCTAATATGCCAAACTCTTTATAATTCTTTATACTAATTATCGTTTATCTAGCTAGCTATTGGCTGCCTATTTGGCGTCCCCTGATTGGCTGAGGGTGGGATGGATAGGCGCTGCTGGCTAGCTAGGAGGTAGCAGCTGCGGGCTATAGAGGGGGGATGTTTTAGGTTTGTAGATTTACCTGTATAGATTATCGCGTTTATCGTCGGCTAGCCAACCGCTGGCCAACCGCTGGCTGCTAGCTTGTCCGCTCAACCTACTGAAGCGCACGGTCAGGATTATTCGTAAAGCCAGTGGATAGCTGCCGGTAAAGCCTAGGTAGCCGGAAATCTGATGCCCAAACGTGCTCCGCTCACATCAACTGATAATAGCTACCTCTAACTGGCTACTGCGCCAACCGCCATGTACCAACATCGCGCCTGCTAAATATCAACAGCATGATTTATTCAATTTGTTTCGATCTAGTTAGCACAACCATTTGGTTGTCACTGGTTCAGATGAGGCTGGGATAGAGCTGCCGGGAGATGTATAGGGCATCGAGTATAGCTACTGGGTGGTCTTCTCTATTTCCGCGTCTGTTGGCTAGGGCCGGAGGGAGCCGCGCTGCTAGCTGCCGCCCGCTAGGTGCTAGCTGCCCGCTAGGTTGCCGGGGTAGGCTCAATCGCGGCTGGCTCAAGCAGATCGCTGGAGTATAATCGGGTGATGGAAGCTCAAGCAGGTGGCTGGAAGATAAAAATAAATTCTGACGCGTCTATCCGTCTTACCACGCGCACTATCCACTCAGTATGTAGCCTCCATTCATCTCTACTGGCAGGAGCTAATCACTGAGCCTGACTGCCGGCCACTAGACGGAGTCAGCGTATTTATTGAATTTTAACTTTAGCTATATATCTAGAGCTAGTCACTGGGGGTGGCCTCAGCTTGTGGCCAGTGGGCTCACCGCCTCTCAAATCAGGCATTACCGCCGACACCAGCACCGCCAGCACCGCCCTGGCCGTTACCGCCATTACCATTCAAGCCGTTTCCACCAGTACCGGCACCGCCAGCACCGCCCTGGCCATCTCCGGCGTCACCACCGTTGTAGTCGTTTCCGCCAGTACCAGCGCCGCCGGCTCCACCTTGACCGTTACCACCGTTGCCGTTGACGGCATTGCCACCAGTGCCAGCGCCGCCAGCACCGCCCTGGCCGTTACCAGCGTGGCCTCCGCCAGTGACGGTAGCTGTGACAGTAGCCGTGACGGGCACAGTGGTGGTGATAGAAGTTGTATGAGAAGTAGTAGTGTTGCCGTAATGGCGAATACCAATAGCGTTGGCAATAGCGAGGTTAAGCAAAACAGTAGAGAACTTCATTGGAGAGGATTGATGGCTGGCTAGAGGCGCGGGCGCCCATTATATACCCCAGGCCAGGCTACTCAACCAATATATCGCCGATTGCATACGGATCGAGTGTCTGAGCTCATATTAATCTGGGTGCAGGGGTGCTGCTCCTTGACAGTGGCCCTTTGCGGTGCCCTGTGGGCATAAGTAGGTTTGTTGGGGTGGCAGTTTTACTGTAAAGATAAAATAGCTTTTCGCTCCCTTTTGTTTGGCCGGATAAGTTTTTTTACCGTGTACAGGAGATTTTCCGGGTTCAGGGCCAGCTGCACTGATCTGCATTGCATTGCATACGCGTAACCGTTTATTAGCGGGCGGCTGGTGGTAGCTGATCTACGAATAGGAGATAATTCATGTAAGTAGCTGTGTGTGTTTTTGTGTTTTAATTTACTTTTGGGAGCTCGTTTGCGCTTGAGCCAATATTCGTAATCTGAATCAGAGCACATCTCTTTGCAGAATCTTTAAGCGGCTCTTTACAGCGCCTCATATACACCTCCTACACACCTCTATACACCACCTCCTTGCTTTTCACAGAGTTTCCATGAACCCAGACCGTCACCGTAACCGCTTTCGCGATCTCGCTTAGCAACGCATAAAGTGTCTCACATTATTGATTATCCATTTATTCAATGTAGGGGCTGATGGCGCGATTCGCGGTGATTATGCGACAAGTATTTGTTGTTGTGCTCGCCCTAGTTTAGAGGCTGAATGTAGCTAATTAAATGTAGCTAAAGACTACTTGCAGACTCTAAATCACGCGAACACCCTTGAGACTCCTCACTCTTTTAAAAGTGGTTCGATGAACTCCGTTTGCCGCAGATTGAACATGGGTACCAGAGGATCGTCTTGGCTGCGATTGGCAGCCTGTTTCTGCTAGATAATTAAGGATAGTAGTAGCCAGCAGGATTAGATATAGATGCGAGACGCGAAAAGTCTGCTGGATAGACGCCGTGGCAGACACCCGTAGGTCCTCCGCCCCTCTGGTATCAGATTAAGGATAAGCTACGTGTTAGAGACCTTGAAGGTTGCCGGGTACCTTACAGCAGGTACCTTTATCTGAGACAGGCGTCGCAAGGCCTAAAGGTTCAACAGGAGCTGTAGGCAGTGGCCGAGTGTGGTAAGGCAGCCACGGCAGTATAGCAGTCACTAGGCGAGGAAGCTTGAGGCATGGTATACGCGATTAACGCGATCCATGCAATCGTGTAATCCCCAGGCTCCAGTCAAGTCGGTAGATCCAGGAGTCTGTTGCACCCAACGAGGAGCCAGGTCAGAGACAGGAGGGGACCAGGAGGGGACCAGGAGGACCAGGAGGAGACCAGGAGGAGACCAGGAGGACCAGGAGGGGAAATCAGAAAATATTTGCTCTACCTACCAGCACCACTCTAAATACCGCACATCCATGCCTCCAGGCCTGTATGCCGTACCCTAAGCTGTGGCGCAGGAGGCTATTGTCTTAAATCTCGCAATTAATCAAATTTAAACACATATTCCTAAATTTACATAACAGCAATTGCCAAATGACTAGCATGCAGAGAGAGGCAATGGACGAGTGCTGGATCTGCAGCGCACAAGACGACACCAATAAAATCGTGTGCCCCTGCGGGCTGGCGAGCCACGCCAAGTGTCTTGAGGAATGGGGATACCTACAGGGAGGAGCAGTGTACTGCCGGAAATGTTCCAGCGTCATTTGGCGGGAAAAACCGCTGCTCACGCGGATGCGCAATGGCGTTGCCAATGGCGTTGCCAGAGTTTTATCGCCAATCGCCGCGCTGGTCCGCTCTACTAGCCCCCCCGGCGCTTGTCTCTCGCTGTTTGGGATTGGCGTCATTTGGGTGCGCGCGCTGGGGTTTGAGCAACGGCTGTCGGGGCTGCTCCTAAAGGACGTGTACAACTATGTGGATGTTGGCAGTCCCGGTACGGCGTTTCTGTCGAACCTCAAACTTCTCTGGCGCGCCTATGGCCTCTCGTTGGTGCCCCTGTGGCTGTGCAGCGAGGGACAGTTTGCCGAGTTCCAAACAGTGGTAATGACAACAGTGGTGGCTACTCTGCCGGGATTGCCTGACCGTGAAAAGTATGTGCTCCTAGCGGTTTTGCTGTTTAGGGGGTTACCGGTGTCGCTAGGGCGGTGAGATGCGCAGAGGCGCACTGGAGGGCCCGAACTGGAAGGCCGGAACTGGCAAGAGTAGTGCGCAATTAGTACCTATCTTGATGGAATTTATACAATCTTTACAGCAGCCAAGTCAGAGCAGCCCACCCACAGTCCATCCACGGCCCACCCTAGACTCCGGCAACCGGCTTGGCTAACTACCGACCTACCGACATAATCTCCTCTTGTTTAGCACACTAGTGTGTCGATTTGCCAACTACCACTAATCCGAGCCTCGCACCTCAACATTATCGCACCTTTATCGATACCCACCTTATCGATACGGGCTCAAAGGATGTGGTGAAGAAACACTGTTGAGCACTGCTACGGCACTATTTATATAATTTATGAGAATATCTATAGGAATCAGGAAGAGACACGCGCCGGATATCGTATACTACGGAGAATAGGAGTGTACAGTGGTAGTGGTGAAATGAGCACACAGACGTACTTTAGATGGAAAATCTTGCAATAATGATTTGGCCTAGAGTATGAGAACGCAGGCCCCTGCTGTACGACTGTTCATTGCGGCTTAAATTTCTTGAGATAAACACTGGTTGGGTGGAGATGGTGTGCACCACATTGTAATACGTACTTGGGATTCCAGCAGTACATTTACTGCACCCCACTGCCACCGAATCGCCGGTGAGGTTGTGAATAGCTGCAGCACCCATTTCGCCTTTATTTGGTCTCTATCTATGCGGCTAATATACATAAACACGTTCCGTCACCTGCATGATATATCGCTTATGCCTCGCTAGCTTAGGCCTCGCTAGGCTGCAGTGCCTGCTGTGTGGATCAGGGGCCGGCGCGACATGGACATCCCCACACTTATCCAAAGATATTCCATGGCGCGTTCAATAAGCTTTGTCCGCTAATCAGGTACCCTGTCCTTTGGTATAACCCCACACCACGATAAAGTCGCTGTACAGCGATCTAGCTTTTCTACTATGACGGACTTGCGATTGGTCCTTCTCCATCATTGCGGCTCTGCCAGCATACATCTCAACACTTGGAGTATGCAGGGGTAACCACCTGGCTGAGCTTGTTAGTTAAAGGGGCTACTAAACACTGAGACTCTGGCTTGAGGCCTTGAGCTCAGCGAGGGTGTAACCTGTCTAATACCACAAGTGCGAGTTCACCTCGGCGTCTCCAGCTGCGAGCTCTTTGTACTGTTGCCACGTCACAGTAGAGCCGTCATCTTCGTTGTGTGCAGGTGAGCCATAAATATATCAATTACACGTTTAGAGTATAATTACTGAATCCTTGGTGTTTGTCCGCTAAGGCCTCTGCTGATGGTGCCTGCTGGGGATCCCTGGAGTGCCCGTATGGGCAGCCTCTGCTATTTCCTGGCACAGCACGTGTAGTATCTACCCAAGTGCTTGAAACAAAATTTGAAATTGCGTAGCTCAAGGAGGAGGTGGTGCCTGAGTGGAGACTTGCATCAGCTAACTAGTAAACACAACGCTCCAAAACCAAGTGCAAATTCGAGCAAACGGTGTTGAGTTTATTTACGCTAAATTGAACAGACAGCTATTTGGTAGCAGCGTAAGCAGGATCGGCCAGCTCACGGGCTCCCGTACCCAGCAGCTGACGGGTGGCAACCAGATACATAGAGAGGCTGTGTGGCTGGAAGCCCTCGAGCCTGCGAGACCCCGATTGCGAGACCCCGAGAAAGTGAGAGGTATGTTCATGCTATCTGAAAGAACCCACAGGAGCAGAGACCTCTGCCACTCTGAAGCGGACTGCACGTTGCGCAACCTTCACAAAGCGATGCTCCAGCTAATAGTGAGCTAAATAGATTGAACCGTACAGTTAAGGTATATCTTATACGTACGAGCCAACACCTGGGACCTTGACCCGATCTATAATTAAGCTCGCATGCATGACGCATGCACCATGCAAGGCGATTTAAGCGAGATATCAAGCTGATACAGTTTTAGGTTCAAGCTCAAACAATCAAACTCTGAAGCCTGATTATGGCGAGAATATGACTAGAATATGACTAGAAAAGAGAAACGTATTTGTACGGGGAATAAATTATATATTAAAGAGTGAAAACCGCTAATAGATTAAATGGTCGTTTAGTGACCCTTCTTCTTTTCGCACTCGTCGCAGTGCTCGCCAGAGCCGCCAGCGTTGCCGCCGTTGCCGCCGTTGCCGGCAGTGGCATTGCCGTTGTTGGTGCTAGCGTTACCGCCGGCACCACCAGAGCCACCGTTGCCAGAGCCAGAGGTGTTGCCACCAGTGGATCCACCAGAAGAGGAAGAGTTGCCGCTGCCGTTGGAGTTGTTAGAGCCAGAGCTGCTAGAGCTGCCGCCAGAGGACGAGCCAGAGCCGCTGGAGCTGCCAGAGCCGGATCCAGAGCCAGAGCCAGAAGAGGCGCCGCCAGAAGACGAGCCAGAGCCGCTGGAGCTACCACCAGATGAAGAGGAGCCGCTGCTGCTGCTAGAAGAGCCAGAGCCAGAGCCGGATCCAGAGCCAGAGCCAGAGCCGCACTTGTTGCCGTCAGAGCAGCCGCTGCCGCTGCCCGAGTTGCCGCCGTTGCCAGAGCCGCCGGCACCTCCAGAGCCAGAGCCACCGTTGCCAGAGCCGCTAGAGCTGCCGCCAGAGCCAGAGCCACCAGCACCGCCGGCGCCAGAGCCACCGTTGCCAGAGCCAGAGCCAGAAGAGTTACCACCGTTGCCAGAGCCGCCGGCACCGCCAGCACCAGAGCCGCCGTTGCCAGAGCCGTTGGAGCTGCCGCCGTTACCAGAACCACCGGCACCACCGGCGCCAGAGCCGCCGTTACCACCGCAAGCAGCAGTGACAGTGGCAGTGGTCTTCTCAGTGTGAGTGACAGTCTGGGTAGAGCCAGCGCCAGTGACAGTCACAGTGTTGACCTGAGTGGCATAGTTGGTGTGGGCCTCAGTCTGAGTGTGGGTGACAGTCTGAGCGGCACCCTGCTTGGTGACAGTGACAGTCTGAGTAGAGCCCTGGCCAGTGACAGTGACAGTCTGGGTCTTGGCAGGGGAAGTCACAGTAGAAGTGACAGTGACAGTAGATCCTCCACCGCAGTTGCCGCCGCTGCAGCCGCCGTTTCCGCCGTTGCCGCCAGAGCCACCGCCGTTGTTGCTGCCACCGCCGCAGCCGCCAGTCCAGCACTTGAGGTCAAAGCCGGGCATGGGGAGGGCAATAGCGTGGGAGAGAGCAAGGTTGAGGAGAACAGTGGAGTACTTCATCTGATGACGATTCCAGAGGGGCACCGCCATGGTTATATACCCGTGGAAATGCACATGAAACCGCACTCCAAACCAAATTTAGCGGTGCATGCGGTCGAAAAATCGTCGTCGGTGGTTAGCCTCAATAAGGTGCATGGTTGATACATGCATAGCCAGATGGAGGTGAATGCTACCCTAAAGCTAAAGATTTGGAGAGCTCGTAAATGATTATACTGCGGATATTGATCCCTCGGATACGGGCTCGCAGGTATGGGCCGGCGGATCCCACACTCACCCAAATAAGCTTCCATGGTACAGGTTTGTGCGCTTCTACCTGCACCTGAACGCACGCCCTAAACGCACGCACCACATCTCCAGACGCATCAAGATCCAAGATCGAGTATTAACGGATGTATTCGGGGTTGAGCATTTGGACTAGCCTAACGCTCGTAGCCTCCAGCTCTAGGCTCGCTCCACACAGACGCATGTCTTGAATCACCTGCAAGGCCAAACGGTAATTGACAGATTCTGATTATACGAAAATAGAATAAAATACTAAAAATGCACACGTGTGTGGTGCCGAGATATTTGGACACCCCTCGTCACAAAACCCACGCACTCAACCCACGCACGTTACAATTTCGTATCCGTCGAAACCAACCTTTGAGACACTGCAGCTGTGCAGGTTTCTCAATTATTTTATCAGGCAGTGCGTGACATTAGCGAGAATCAAGATATAATTCGTCACGTGAAAATTCATCCGAAATAAACAAACACTCACGCGATAATACCAGAGTAGATATGGAATAAAGTAAAATGCTAGTTTGCCTACGTGTGTTTGTATCAGCTTCACATGGCTCGTTTCACGTGGGGCAGGCGTTTGGGGTCAAACATTGTGACGATTCTGGAAGGTCTCACAAGCTTATTTGTACAAAGTGATGGATTTTGTGTAGCCAGGGTATACAGGACTCCAGGGTGCGAATCTGGCATGGACGTTTCACGGCATTCTCGTGGACTGGTTATGGCCAAGCTCGTGGCAAATCGATACTGCATGACATCTATAAAACAATACAACACATTAGAATACTGCTAATGCCTTATAGTGCCTTCTAGTGGCCTTCCAGCCCTTGTAGTGGCCTCCCAGCCCGGCCCAGCATGTGGGGTAATATGAAACTGATGCATGTACAGCGTGTTTAAATTTAGTGCACGTGTTGGATATTATTTAGTATAATTAGCACATAATTAGCACACGCCGAGAGCAGTCCAAAAGCCCAAAATGCCAGCTTTACCACGTGTTTTCCTTGTGGCGACGCACCATCACTCTTGAGACGTACTTTGATGCATACTGATAATTGGTAATGCGATTATTTGCGACTGACACAATTTCGTTAACCGGGAATTAAGGTTAGCCAAGCAGGCGGTGGCGTAGAAGCCGGTGGCAGAGTCGTAGATCAGACGTCCAGTGTTTCTGGTGCCCTTTATAAATGCAATAAATTAACTAAATGCTAGGATGCCAACCCTGGGATTCCCACCCTAGTGCCACCCTAAGCCTCGAGCCCCTCTCCAAACAAGTGCTCTGGGAGCTCCAGGAATCCCGGCAAATCGGGGAAATCCGCGTGCCGCCCCTGGTCGCAGAGCACGCTTTGCCATGTAGACCTGTAGCTGCCGTCAGTGTTGCGCTCGATTTTGTCGTCGTACACGAGCAAATCGCACAACGACGCGACATCCTCGATGCCGAGCTCGACCTGGGAAACGCCCGAGTTGCCGATAAAATCGTGGATCGTCTCGAGTGTGGGGTAATCTGTGCGCCCAGGAACACTTGATTCCTGCGGCAGGTGCGTTTCCTGGAACGAGGGGAACGTTTTCTCCGTAATGTACTGCCACGTGAGCCGGGCCAGCAGCTCGACGAATTCCGTGTCCAGCTCGGAATCAGTAAACCAGGGACCACCAGTGACCTCGATACTCGGCTGCAGCTCATAGAGCATGTAGATTTTTCGCGTGGGGCTCTTGATGCTCTTGACACTTTTAATGTGACGGGAGTTTTCGAGGCTCTTGAGACACTTAATCACAACGTGTTGGTGTAGATTAGTCTTTGTTTTAATTGCTTTTGACCAGATACCTTCACGGCCGGCTGCCTGGATGTGCGAGTAGACCATTGCCTCGTCTGCAGAAAGCCCCTTGACACGCTGAGCGTCGCTAGCCGAAACTGGCTGGTAAAAAAGGGAATCCTGCGATTGAGCCAGCTTGATCATGTGGTTGTTCATGAGATCCTGGATAAACTCAATTAGGCGATCACGTGCACCTTTCGGCAGCAGCATATCGAGTTCTCCCTGGCTGTACAGGTGGTTGGGGTCCTCCATCATTTTCTCATGGAGCGCGAGGGCTTGTTCGCTTGACATTTCGGGTTCCTCTGGGTTCTCTGGGGGGTGAGGAGATCAAGTGATTAGAAATTTTATTCACGACGCCACCAATTTGGTTCGCTAATGTACACTTGTGGCGTTACGTTAGCTATCCCGTTAGGGGAATACCAAAAAAGGGGCGAGATGCCAGTCAACTACTAGCCAACTGGTAATGCAATCATGTGAGTTAGCCTCCATTTGCCTTGCCTCTATTTGCCTCTACTTGCCTACTTATCCTCCCACCCGTCTCCAACCGCCTTAGTCGCGTAACTCTATAAACGCGTCCACTTGAAGTTTAAATTGCTATCAATTAATAAGAAACAACATATAGATAGCTATTGAGCCGCACCCTTTGGCCACCCTGACCACTGGACCAGCTCAAGTAAATAGCAACTATACAAGCACTATAACCACTGAGCAGCCCCTGAGCAGCCCCTGAGGAGCCCCTTGATTTATGTAACTGTAACATCACCAGTAACTAATCGTAACTCAGCTGATTTCAGATCTAGCAGCTTACTATGGCCACGCTAAATGAGGATATCTGGTACTTGATAGCACCACACGTCAGGCCAAACCCCATAACCTATGTTCGTCTTGCATCAGCCTCGAGAGGTTTGTACAAGGTCTTTACCAGCGATTTGGTTTGGAAACAGATAAACCCGTACGGTCTGACCAGCGGCGTCTACAGGCACTTTTGCCAAAGGGCCACCCCCGAGGACCGCGAGTCAATGTACTGGGCATGGCAGGAACCTACGTCTCACCACCGCAAGAATGTAAAAATCGAGTCGGGTATGAACCTGTATGTCCATCTTGGCTGTCTCCTGCATTACCCACTGACGGACAACCAGGAGGATGATCCGGTCGAGGACAAGCAGTTGGTACTCAATTGCCTTGAGTTGAGTGAGTTTGTGGAGTTTGACGGGAAATTGGCGCTCGAACTGTGCCATGACCGCGACGTTGCATACGCTGTCTGCCGGGCAGACGGGGGTATGCTCGCGGTTTTCCCCAGATTCCACAACGACAGGGAAATCGTGTTTGCGGCCGTGACTGCGGGGGTTTATGCAGAAACTGAGCCCCTGTGTTACGCCAGTAACGAGTTGCGAGACGATTATGAGCTCGTCATGGCTGCTGTCAGGTGCGAAGGCAGCTCGCTCCAGTACGCTAGCCCCCGGCTGCGTGCCGACAAGGACATTGTCAAGGCCGCACTTGATCAGAGTCACATGGCGCTTCCCTGGGCCAGTCCCCAAGCTGTTGAAAAGGAGTCGGCTCTCGAGTGCCTCCGACGCGAGCCGTATATGATGGAGCATGTACCGCGCTATATCGCCGAGGACAGGGAAGTCATAAAGCAGGCTGTAATGACGCATTGGTGCATTATTTACCTGGCCCCTGCTCACCTGATGCGGGACCACGATATCCTCTCGGCGATGGTGGAAACCCACACCGAGTCTCTAGAGTATTTGCGTGTGCCGCAGAACCGCACGCGTTACCCGCAACTGTGGGCGGGTCTAGTTGAGCTTGGGCTAGTTGAGGACGAATTCATCTACCAGGCAGTATACTAGACTAGCACCCTGAGCATGCCAGACGAGCACGAGCCCCTGTTTGTCAAAAGCAGGCGTCTGGAATCGCCAGCACTCATCTAACGCGTCTTGCTATAATGTATTGACTGAGACACAGCTGGTGAGGTCGCTTAGAGCGCTTCCCCACCTAGCCACGTATACCGTCGCTCCATGCACCTAAAACGCAGGTCAATATCACAATTTGTGTGTTTAAATGACCCACATTCACTATATCAGACTGTGACTACCTGTAGCCAAGCTGAGATATTTTGAAGTGAGAGCTGGCGGAGTTGGCGGTAGTTGGCGGCAGGAAAGGCACCTGTGGCTGCTGCGGTGTATCGGCTCAGTAAGGCTAGTGTATTGGCTCCGGTATCGCTTCACTCAACTGTCAGTGTCGGGCCTTACCTTCCCTCCCGTCTCATGGTCCGCCGCACACTAGCACCAAGCGCTCTACCATTACCAGACCAGCACTCTAAGCATCACTAGTAGCACTAGTAGCACTAACCCCTAGATCCAGTTGGCTGATATACTAAATCATCCAGAGTAGGCTTGATCAAGCAAACTCAGATAGACTTGTCCGGTCTGAGCAGAGGGATGGGTTGAACCACAGCGTCGACGCGTCAACATGGCTCCAAGTATTCTAGTTTTAACTGACTCCCTAAACTATCTAAATTATCTTCCCATTTGCATATAGCCACTCAATATCTTGTTTAGTTAGGTTATGCTGCCCCTGTAGATGCAGGCTGCTTGACTTGGTCAGGCCTAGTCAGGATATCTGTAGCTAAAGAGCACCAGGATAACATAGTTAGACAAGAGATTGCATGGATGTTGGGCTGGGAGCGCGTTTTAGCTTATCAAGCGGGATCTAGCCGACGGCCCTAGTAGTGCCTTCCGCGGTCATAACTCTACCGGGCTATCTCAGGGGTGCCTTTGACCATCACGTTGTCCAGAACTTTATAGTACCGATCTAGATCACATGTAGATATTACATGGCTACTCACTGTCTTGGTTATACCGTTTGGGTGGCTGGTCGCGTGGCTGGTCGTGCTGGTAGATGCATGTCTACTCATAGCTAAAGGTGCAATAGGGGACCACCAGCAATCCAATAAACCCGCAAACCCCACACTACAGACCACAACAACATGGCCGCACTACCCGAGGATATTTGGTACCTCGTAGCACAGCATATCGATCCGAGCCCGAAAACCTATGTTCGCCTTGCGGCCGTTTCAAGAACTTTCTATAAAATCTTCACCAGCGATTCAGTCTGGAAGCGGGTCAACCCGTACGGCCTAGCCAGCGGGATCTACAGCCATTTCCAGAGCAGGTCTAGCCCTGCGGACCTCAAGTCTATGGCATGGGCATGGTTGTACGATGATGAAAACTATGACGGCGAAATGCCAAACTGGGACTATGAGCCAAGCGACGCGTTGTTGTCCAACTTTTACATCTACCTCGGCTGTTTTGTGTATACCTCGTGGGGCGCACCACAGATGCCCGAATATACTGGAAACAAGCAGCTGATGCTCGCATGCCTGGGTCTAAAAGCTGTCTACTGCGATACCAACCTAGCGTTGACCCCTGAGCTGTACCGTGACCGCGATGTCGCGTATGCTGCGTGCGCAAAACACGGGTGTATGCTCCAGTACTTTTCTGCATTCCAAAACGATAAAGGCGTGGTGCTTGCGGCTGTGACGGCCGGATGCCCCTACCTCACCTTCCACGAGCCGATTTTCAAGTATGCTAGCGCCGAGTTTAGAGACGACTATGAGGTAGCTATGGCCGCTGTCCAACGGAGAGGCTCATCGCTTGAGTGGGTTAGCGACAGGCTGGCTAGCGACAAGACCCTTATCCGCGCAGCAATCGCTAATGACCCGCTGGCAATTGACTATGCCAAAGTTGTAGAGCGGGATATGATCCTCGAGTGCGCCCCATACCTCAAAATGAGAATGTGGAAATTTGACCCTAAATACAAAGATGACAAGGAAATCATACAGAAAGCTGTCATGGGAGACTGGCGTAGCATATTTGCAGCCTCTGAACGCTTGCAAAGGGACCGCGAGATGGTCAAGATGATGGTGTCAACACAGCCAGAGTGTCTTGAGCATTTTCAGCGAATGTGCCCCAGAGACGGCGAGCAAGCAGCAGTAGTGGATACTGTAATTGAACTTGAGCTGGTTGACGAGTACAAAACACCCCGCAAGATCCGGCGCTTGATATGAGCGAGTGGCCAGCCGTGATACAGGCCGTAGCAGCGCTTAGTATATGCCGTCAAAAGTACGTTCGACCAATAAACATGGGCGATCTGATGTTGTGCTCGGCTTGCCAACGAACCTCCAGGGCCATTCCAAGCCCAGAGCCCGCACGACAAGCGCAGACCATTCCAAACAGCTATGGATTGCCAGATACAACGGTAGCTACCTCTATTAGCTCCCAGAGTAATAAACATTATATTTACACATACGCGTATCTACGGTCATCTGCCCAAATTGCCCTCCTGTCGCCACCTAGTGACGCGATGTCTCAGCGCGTTTCAGATTGACAGGCCCGGGTTTCACATAAACACTTTAGCCTATTACTGCCCCAAATAGCCACCTCTGGGCTCCCTTGAGCCTTATGAAGACCGGAATCGCCTCTGCTGGCATGGCCACTGCTGCGAGCCTCGAGGCCGAGCTGGCAGCTGTTAATCAAGTTGCGAGCATCTATGTTATCAACAACACCGAACTTCCCGATTTCTATGTGCTACCGCTCAACGGAAACGAAATGATGCTCGACGACGACGGCGTGTCCGTCCGTGTGGACTGCTGGGTTGTTCGTCATTTGCCCCTGTTTATGGCGGGTAGAAGCTCTATATCGGTGATTGTGGATAGTGACTACCACTGGTATGATAGCACGACTGCCCACCTGCTGGATATCAGCCCCCGGAGGCTGCCGCGAATGGTCGCAGCGTTTGATCAGAAAACCATTGTCATTGATGAAGAGCCCGACTCGGATTATGAGGATCCACACGCAAATGACTATTTATCCGATGATGAGTATGTCTGGGGCTCGCAGTTAGGTCGGCAGCCTATCGGCCAGTATTGCTCATTACCTTCCTCTCCACCAGGGAGACTCACAACCCAAAATCAGGGACCGCAGCTCGTTTTAGGCTTTCGATCGCCTGCTGTGGATCCACATTGTCTTCTACAGAAGCCCAGCGTACAAGCTTTCCAGGAGCTCTGGTAAAACCCCAACCGGAGCATTTTCAGTTTGTTCAAGTTCATTGACAAATTCCGGGTGAAGCTTCGCAACCAGCAACAGGAGTTCACGCTCATTCTCCACGGGGAGCAGGGCATAGTGTAGAGCGCGCCAGTTAGCAGTGACTGCTGCCTTGACAATTTCCGCGTCTTGGCGGAATTTTAAGTCAAGTTTACCAAGATTATTCTCACTCTGCTGAACATACTCGATTACGGGACCCCGCTCCACGAACTTGTTGTACGGAAGTGCACGAGGCCTAATATTGAGTAGGGCTCTGATAAATTTTTTATCGCCAACCACCCTGTCGCTAGCATACCGCACTGCACGCGAATCCGTTTGCACAGCTGCCAGGATCACATCATGGTCGTCCCTGAGCTCTCGACTAGTAAACTCGAGTGGACGGGACCGGTAGTTTGCGCACCCGGCCGTTACGGCCACAAGCACCACATCTTTATTATTCTGAAGTGCGCGGAAATATCGGAGCATACATCCGCACTTGGAACAGGCAGCATGCGCGACGTCACGGTCAAGGTACATTTCGGGCGACAAGTGCTGCATAAGGACCCTAGGGCCAACACGGTGGCAAGGAATGAGGTTCCTATAGAGATCTAAACAAGTGAGTACCATCTGCTTGTTTCCAAGTGGGGGCTGACATCTGACAACCCGCGCCGACAAGCGATGGCCTAGATTGACGTATAAATTGTTAAACACGCTAGACACTCGAGGAGGATAAAAAAACTCATTGCGCTGCCACACATGGGCCATTGCGTAGAGGTCATCATCACTCGACTTGGCGCAAAAGTCTCTGTATATGTCGCCAGTCAGGCCGTAAGGGTTCAGCCGTTTCCATACTGCATCGCTGGTGAAAATCTTGTAGAAAGCTTTACAAACTGTTGCTAGCCGTACGTAAACCACGGGGTTTGGCTGAACGTGCTGCCCCACCAGGTACCAAATATCGGCCGGCAGAGTGATTGCCATGAGGTCTCAGTTGGTGCGCCCGTTGCTATAAGCGGATATTTAGGTTTGAGTAAAATTAAAAGGTTTACGCGCTGGTTAGGAGACCCAGATGAAGCGAGGGTGGGCTCGGGAATAGGACGAGTGGGTGCCCGGAACCCATTAAGAAGCTCAGTGGTGAGGCACTACACAGCGTCAAAGTACTCTTGATGCTATCCAACGATATAAACCTTACGCAGACAGAGCCAACACAATGTGGGTCGCTAGAATATACAAATTGTGATACAGCCAGGCATAGACCAAAAGGCATCCAGGCATGATACTGTGCCCCTCTGTGCTACTAGTGAGCTTCTACCACAATGGGCAGGCACAGGCTCCTAACCTCACTCGCTTCCACACCACATCGCTGGTGAAAATTTTGTAAAACGTTCTACAAACTATCGCAAGTCGTGCATAATCGATGGGGTTTGGGGCAATGTGCTGAGCTACTCGGTACCAAATATCTTCCGGCAGAGTAATTGTCGTGGTGTCTCAGATGGTGCGTACCAGTGGCTCTCCAATTATAGCTACATAAAAGCTTTATTAGAGTCAGGTGACGGCCGCTTTTGTGGAATAGTTCTGACAGAGTTGAGCTCCGAAATCGGATCAGTGGAGTTGTGGAGGTGCGGCGCAGGATACTGCGTCATAATAGCCAAAAGATTTGGGGTACGCTCTTGTGATAGCGAGAACGCTCAAATAACATCTCCAGATGGGAGAACGGCCCAGTAGCTCGCTCAGGTCGATGACGTATATAAGTACCTAAAGCAATGCACGCCTAGTGGTCAAGGGCCGTCTCTAAGCCCCCAATCCAAACCACCAAGTCAAAATTGCAGGTTTGCAGCTCTGACTTGGTGAGATGCCTCCGGACGCAGCTCGAAATGACTCACCGTGCCACTCGGTGTATGGATACTGGCATATAAATGACAGATTAACACTGGCACCTAATCAAGAGTTCTACAGTCCAAGGACTAGTAGCAAGAGTGAATACCGTTTATTCATTCAACTAATTTACGTCGAAGGCAGTGCCCAGGGTCCATGCTCTCATGTGGGTCCCCTATATGCAGGCGGTTTCCTGGGTGCCTGCATGAAGCATAAGGGCCCGCTAACCTAAGATATTTAAGTGGGGTTATATCCTCTGCTCAAGTAAGACCCATGACACCCGCTCTCAACGAGGACATTTGGTACCTGGTCGCGCAGCACCTGGACCCAAATCCCGTGGTTTACACGCGGCTGGCAACAGTTTCAAGAAGCTTTTATAAAATCTTCACCAGCGACGCGGTTTGGAAACGCTTGAACCCTTATGATGTTGAAAGTGGCATCTACACGAATTTTCGCAGTGTGACTAGTGCAGACGACTTTAAGGTAATGGCAAGTGTATGGAAAGGCCGGCATGAGCCCGAAAATCATCTAAATCATGTTATGTTTACGAACCTTTACCTTTATCTCGGCCATCGAGTGTATGGCCAAAAGAAGCTACCAAACGAGCAAGATGAGATTGACGTAGAACGTGCCATCACACATCTGAGACAAATGAAAAGATTAGCGCAGCTCGTGTTGAACTCGGGCTGATCAACGCGAAAGGGCCACGGCACCAAACGCTATATGAGGTAGATTAGCATACAACCCATTAGTATAAATAACCAGAGCGTAGTTGCTGGTCGACGCGTCGCCGGTGAGCGCGAGACTTCAGTTGACGCTGGCGTAGGGCCCCAAGACTACGGCCACCATTACCTCCTATCTGAGTAGAAGCGAGTTTATTTACCTCTATAAATGCATTAGTGTTTGACTGTGAGTGGGCACGGTGCGCACTGATGCCTCTGAGTGCTCAAAGCTCAGGTGATACCGTGCCCCTCTGCTACCAGTGAGCTTCTTAGAGTTGGCAGGCACAGGCTCCTAGCCTCAGCCGCCAGTGTAATCAACGGTGCGGCGATTTTTGTAGCTTGAGTTGGCTAGTAATAGCGACTAACTGTGAAGGCCGCTTCTTAGACGGACGCGAGGGATATAGACTAAAGTGCAGCAGTTACTCTAATTCTCTGGCTGCGTAAATGAGCAGAGGGGACGGTTTCTTCTACAAAACTAAATTTGTGTATCTGAGCTGCTCATAGTGGATGTTCTAGGCATGATCAACTCAGATCGCTAAATAAAGTTATGTGCTGAATCAAGCCGCTCTTGAGTTTCAATAAACTAGTGCACCAGTTCTGTGAGATAAATCGGACCTAGACTAGGGTCCACGCTATAAATACGTTTAGGTTTTAAACTAGTGCACCATAATTAGGGGGTGGCGGATTCCAGCGACTGTAATAGCGAGTTCCTCGCTGCAATACACGGAATCAAAACTAGACCGACATGTGCCGACAAATATCTAGGAAATAACACTATAATCGCGACTCTAAGAGTCAGGGGATGAGCGCGTGCAGAATGCTTCTGCTTGCATTGCCTATGTGAAAACCCATTTAGCGGTTCGACTGCATCAGTGGGTGAACAACCACGCCATCGTGGAAGAGTCACTAGCCGCAGGAGAGGCATCTCCGGCCGAGGTAGAGGAGCTGCCTACCAGTGAACCACATTCACCATAGACGCGTACTCTCGATGGTACTGCTCAAGCGGGTGCGAATGCACCAGCAAACGCCGCACCACCTTCTAGTGATGCTGATGTACCTTCTGAAGGGACAGGTCAACTCCCATCCATTGACCCCAGTCTGGCTGGAGAACAGTCCCAGGAACCTCCTGGGTCAAACCCAGAGGTTCCAGCCGCCAACGAGACTAGGCAAGATGCTCCACAGGCGAGTCGTCGTCGAGGGTACATCTCGTGGACGTTTGAGAGGCGCCGCGCGCTGATCATCTGCGCTGCCGAGGCAAAACTGGAGTGGGCGAGAGAAAATTCGCAGGAGGCCATGTGTGCGTCCACCAACCTACTCTCTATGCCCAGATTAGTGCAATTGTTGCGAGACATTGGTTGCTTTTCAGAGTCGGTTTTCAGCAACGCAGATTCGAACAAGGAGAGAATCCAGAAAGCCCTCTACAAAGAGGTAAACACGTTCATTGTCTTTGAGAAGGCAAAATCGCCTTTGAGGGCCCGGAGGATCTCTGGACGCAACGATACCCACCCGAGTGGCTGCTTCTGCTACAATGACGTTGAATGGGAGAGGTTTTGCGCGACGGAGCTTAGCGCTGCCGAGAAAAAGCTTACCAACATGCTAGAGCGCCTCGAAGTGGGCTATGACCTGCAGAGTGAGATGGAAGTCTACATGCTGGCCAGCCCGGGTGCCGGAGAATCCTCCACGGTAACACCTGAACAGCAACATCTTAAAGACTTGTTCAACAGTTACTACGTACGGGTGATTTCAGCGGAGAGGCAACATCTTGGGGCCGCTTCAAGGACCACCTCATGCACAACGGCGTTGATACAGAGGATCTCCGCATAGCAAGGGACTTGCTCCAAAAAGGGCACGAGGGAACTCAACAGAGAGTCGCAGATGAGCGCCAGCGCGCTCATGGGCCCGCTCCAGCAGCCCAGTCCACTGACGAGGCTCAGTGGCCTGCTGCCCCATTTCAAGGCAGAACGGTTGACTTGAGCACCATCCGGAGTGATATCAGAGCTCAATTTGACGAGCTAGCATCCAAGTCCGTCGCAGGGCCTGCAGCGCTTGCGCTCATTGCGGAGTTTAATCTGAGTGCCTCCAGATTTAGTCAATTTTCGTTTCCCCATATCATACGAATACCAACGCGAACTCCCGGCTGCACCTATACCGGTTTTGTCTTCCACATCAGCTACGAGTGAGCGCCGTGCCAATCCGAAGCGGAAGCGCACTTCGTCTATTGTTGTGCTCGATCCCCCCACCACGGCCAATATTCCCACCCACCATCCTGACAACGTTCTGTTTACTCAACTACCGGGCGGCCCTCCACTTCCTCCGTCACTTCGTACGCGACCAGAATCCCTCAACGGTTCTCCGGGAGATTCTCCCCAGGAAGAGCCAAATCAGGGAGAGCCAAATCAAGGCGAGCCTACCCAGGAGAGGCATAATCAGGAGAGCCAAATCAGCCCGCGCCTAATCAGGGAGAGTGTGCACCGCCAACGATAACTGCTCACAGGCAACATCCCGCCACGGTTCCGTTACCGGACGAGGGAGAGAATACAAACAGTGAAGGACAAGCCACTGAGATCGAGTTATCTGAGAATGCTTCCCCCACGGGGCACGATTTTGAACGTTTGCTTCGGGTGGCCAGGCGCGCACATGCTGCCAGTATTATCACTAGTAGATATACCGAAGCTTCCAGATGCAAGCTTGCAGGAACCACCTGATGAAGGGTAGTGCTGTGTACACGCAAGTGGAAACGATCCACTCATTATTTGATATTGGAGTGAACAAGTCGGCATATCTCCGCAGCCATTAGGGGGGATAGTGCGAACCAGGAGAGTAGGTGGCTTTTCGGCTTGTGTAATAGCGTTACGATTACCAGACGGTGTGAACTCGTTTTCTCTAAATAAAAGACCAAAGGAAGAATTGCTAGGGTGCTTTTTCGATCGCGACCTTGCCCTATCGTACATATTGAGAAAGGACACCCTCGTAGGCTTCGATATCAAACATTACGCGCCTCATTACCAGGGAAAACCTTGCATTACGATTCGATGTTAAAATCTTTGTTGAGGGCCCTGAAAGAGCGATTTGTGGGATATCAGCATTCACCCGAATCCTCCTCAGTCTCCAATCAGTCGCGAACTCCAGGCACAAAACGCGGATTCGGGGACGCGATTATCGAGGAGGACCTGCAATTGTTGTCTACTACCGATTAAAGAGGCCGATGAACTGGATCCAGAAAAACACTCCAGTTAGCTTAAGCTCAAGGAATCGCAAGGATAAAGTGACTGTACGTTTTATCGTTTTGTTTGTGGTCAGCAGGTGGCCACGGTGATATCCAATTCGGGTCAATTTTCGGCGTTCTAACGGCTCTATTAGCAAAGGTATATTGAAATTCAAACTGCAATGACCTATGCAGCTAAAAGTGACGCACTACCCTCAAGTGGACTACGATCCGGAAAATTATCACCCACAGCCATGGCACAGACTACCTTATCAAGCCTTGAGGGGTGTCCAATTGATACTCGATAACACGCATATCAAGTTTACCGCGTATGGATTGGGTTATATCAACGCAAATCTAGAGTCGATACACAGAGCAGTTCTTG
>JAJLUX010000022.1:0-145531 GCA_030564425.1 Wickerhamiella cacticola | reverse complement strand
GAGACGGCACGTGACATCATAGGGTTAGGGCCGAGAGTCTCGAGGCCCGATAGTCTACGCCGGCTCCTTGGGTTGGCGGCGTGAAGCAGATGTCTTGGCCTTGGGTCTTACAGCGAAAATTTTTTGGGACTGTTTTCCGAGAGATGATGGAACGTCGTAAAACCTCGCGTTTCCAACCGGTTTACTGTGTATAGTAGGAATACACTCGCTTCAAGGGCTAAATAGCGTGCCCAGTGGGCTTCCTGTGGGTGCCCTGTGAAGGCTATTGGAAAACTAATCCCTGAGCTCAACCAACAGGATCCTCCACCCCGTAGGGCTCACTTTTGAGGTGCAGCCAATAGTGCACCACCGAGGTGGGATTGCATTGTGTTTTAGTCCATTAAATCGTGAGTCCATGCGCATATAGACGGTACCCAGAGTTGTGACCAGGTGGTTTCCATACTTTGAGCTCCTAACTCCTGGACGGCTGAGACTCTGGCACTGGCTAGATAAAGATTGTGAGATATTGCAACGAGTAATTGAATAAATTTCTAAATTTTGAGCTAAATTCACTGCATCTTGTTCCAAGTGCGAGTCGGTAGTTACGGAAGCTAATTAGCATGTACAGACACCTCACCTATCACAACGGCCTGAACATGGAGCCGCAAACAGCATTAATAGCAGTAGCCCGACTAATCTGTGGAATCTGGTGTATTTCTTGATAGCTTGTAGTGCATACCACTGCAGCGCTAATGCATATCCATGCATGTGGAGGCCTTTTAGCCTATCGCAAGAACTCTGTGGAATATAACTCTACCTAACTAACCAACTACTCAGCGTTGGCGTGGAGAATGACGCCGATGGGGTTAGCACAAGTGCTGGGAACGCCGTAGGTGGCGTCCATGAGGTTGAAGTTGTCCTCAGGGCAAACAACAAAGGCCTGTTTGCCATTGAGAGCGAGGTCGCCGTTCTCAAGGGACCAAGAACCACCGCTGTAGCCGTCCTTGACAACATCGACGTAACCCTGGTTGATGTCAACGTGGTCACCGTTGGCGTAAAGAACACCGTCAGAGCCGACCTTGAAGGTGACACCGCTCTCGCCGTTCAAGGAAAGACGGCCGTTGGAAGCGAGCTTGACGGCCTTGTACTGAACATCAGTACCAGAGTGGACAGTGACAAGAGAGAAGCTGTCCTGAAGGGCGGCAGCAGAGGCGATAGAGAGAAGAGAGAAGATGGAGAATTGCATGTTGGTGGTGAGAATGGCAGGAATTTCTGCGATTTATAGCTGTTCTGTACCCCAAAATTAGCGATGCATAGTGACGTAATGGCTTGCATTGTCTATGAATAGAAACACACGGAGATTTTGGGGTTTGCGGGGTGATTACAGGGGTACGAAAATAGGGGAAAAGACCTGGCAAGCCGATTAAGCGATGGGTTGGCTAAGTTTAAGGCACTCAGTGGGGGGTAATTACCAAGGACTTATAAGGCTTTGGAGCCCTTTTGAATCCAGGAACTTATTGGAATTTTTCGAATTAATTGAATTTATCGAAAACCACCGATCTAAGCGAGGCCTAACTGCATAAGGTCAACTGCCACCTAAAGCAAAGAGGCTTAAACTAACACAAATGCAATGCACCAAGTGAAATAATATGCGAAGATCCCCGACCCAGAGAATTGGATCGGAGGGAAAGGGATGGTGGGAGGAGCGTGGCTAAGTTCCTTGTGTTTCTGGTGGTATTGAGATTAATTAGGAAGGGTTACGATAGAGCGAAATGGAGCTTTGTAGTAGACCGACGATCTTGATTAGAATTATCGTAATTATGCGATATTTTCAAGTCGATTTTTGGCCGAATATTGGGTTGGCTAATATCTCGGTGGCTAGGAGCTCAGGGGCTCGAGGAGCTTCTTGGTGTAGATAGGAACTGTATTTCTATAGAGATTAGGAGGATTTGTCCTTGTTAATGAATTAATGAGCTTACTTGGAGGGATTGTGATCCGCTGCTTACCTGGCCACCCTCCTTGCTGATTAGACAGATCCGGCACTATAGATAGAATTGCATACTTGAGCAAGGGCGTAGAACAGTGGAATTAGCGAGGTGGCTATATGGTAATCGTGAGATCGAGGTATGCGCAGGGTCGGATGTTCAGGGAAGAAACAGAGGTGGTACCCAGCGAGCTAGTGCTGCTAGGTAGACCACACAAGAGCCTAGCGGGTAGCCTAGCGGGTAGCCCGCGCCACCTACACAGCCTGGAACCACCATGGACCACCCACATGTAGCCTCCTGCAGCCTCTGTAGCCACATGCACATCCCCGCATACTGCATGCATATACATAACAGTTACACTCTCCTCGAAAAATCAAATTAAAGAAACAAATAATGCATAGAGAAACCCCGCACTAGCTCGTAACGCGCCGTTAGCGCTCGTACCTTGTGGGGACGCCACCAAAGCAGTATAATCCGACCCCAAAATCGATCCCGCGTCAAACGTCGCGCCAGTGAACCCGCTAGCAGTAGAAGTCAAGTTGGGAGATAGCAAATTCGAGTCGTTGGAGCCGCCGTCGATTTGTGTGATATTAGGTTTCGTCGACCCTCCTGATCGTGCTGACGCCAGTTGCGGTGATGCCCGTGATGATGATGATGCCTGGGGTGCGATAGCGCCTGGTGATGCAGATGATGCTTGGTCCCATGATTCAGCCACTCCTAAAATCACATCAACGGGATCACTACAAGTGATTGGGATGCCTGTTCCCGCATACGCAATACCGTACCAATGTTCAGGGCAAACAATGAACCGCGCGTGGCCATCATTGAGCAGGTGATTCTCTGCTATTGACCAGTTACCGGCAAGATCAGGCCACCCTACTTGCATCATCAACCCTTGATCATAATGCACTAGTTGGCCATTGATGGCGAGTGATGAGTTGGGCATGATCTCGGCATCAAGGATATCGCCGCCGTCGACCGAAACGTACCCATTGAGTAAAACACGCAGCGGCAGGTTATTGTATTCTTGCTGTGATGCAATAGTCACCAACCCAAACGCATCAACTAGAGCAAGAGCGGCGATTAGAGCAAGCATCTTGATGGCCGTCAGACACAAGAGATCTGGATGATGTAAGCAGTGATAAGAAGAATTTCAATTAGGCTTAAAGTGATAAATCCGTAAAAATGCCATCATTAGAGGAAGAACGTAAAGCTAATATTGCAAGGAACGCAGCACTTTTGCGTGAATTTGAGCTCCAGCAGCTGGGGAAAGCCGCGTTTGGCGATCACGAGAAACCCGCATCACCCTCATCAAAAGCATCAGCCAAACGCAATCGCAAACCGCGCCAAGCGGAAGCGCCCCAGCCGTTGCGTAAATCAAGGCGTTTACAAGGAATCAAGGAAGAGGAAACAGTCGAGGTTTTGCCTAAAGAGCAGCCCAAACCAGTGGAGGAGAAAACGCGGCACGAAAAAGAGATGCAGCTGAACCAATTAGTTCATGATGGTGATTGGAATCAGACGTTGGAGCTGCTTGATTCGTTTAATGATCAGAAAATCAACATCAGTGATTACTATGATACCATCACTCCCACTGATGAGATTGTGATTAATTTACGGCGCGAGTTTGATGCCCTCGTACTCGACGACCGCGCGCCGCCAGTAACTAGTGAACGCATTTATTCTATGACCTGGCACCCATCGCGCACGCGCAAACTCGTAGCGGCCGGCGACAAGGTCGGCATGATCGGTCTCTGGGACCTCGACAAGCCTGATTATGATGGGATGGTGCAGCTCAACGCGCACACGGGCTCCATCCCGCGCCTGCACTTTGATGTCAAATCTGCTGCAAAACTCTACAGCTGCTCGTACGACGGGTCAATGCGGGTCCTCGATTTGGTGACGCAGACGTCCACGGAGATTCTGAGTTTGGGCGAGCCGCACGATCCCATTGGGATCAGTGATTTCCATTTGGTTGATAATCGCATCTACTATACGACCCTCCAGGGCGATTTCGCCATCACTGATGTGCGGACCTCGAAACAGAGCCACGAGGCCGAGCTCAGCGAGCAGAAAATTGGCGGGTTCAGCGTGAACCCGAGCGACAGCAACCTGATAGCCACCGGCTCGCTTGACCGCACGCTCAAAGTCTGGGATATCCGCAAGTTGGGGGACCCGCTGGGGGACCCGCTCGGAGTCTACGACAGCCGGCTCAGTGTAAGCTGCACGTCGTGGAACACTGCAGACCAGATTGTGTGCAACGGGTACGACAATACCATCAACATATTCAACGGCGTGCAGGCGGAGATGGTGCCGAGCGTGCGGCTCAAGCACAATTGCAAGTCGGGCAAGTGGGTCTCGATCCTCAAGTCGCACTGGCAAGAGAACCCGCGGGACCAAGTGCAAAAGTTTGTTATTGGCAGCATGAACAAGTATGTGGATATTTTTGCCGGCGACGGTCAGCAGGTTGCCCATTTGGAGGGGGCCCGCACCGTGCCGGCAGTAGTGGCCCTGCACCGTGAAGAGAACTGGGTTGTGGGGGGTACAGCCAGTGGTTTGGTTTATGCTTGGTGTGGGGAGGGTGAGGTCAAGGAGGAGGTGAAGCAGGAGGGTGAGGAAGAGGAGGGTGCGGTCAAGCGTGAGCAGGGTACGGTCAAGGAGGAGGAGTAGCGTTCCGGGTTGACCTTTAATAGCTCTCTGTAAATGCCTGGCCGGATGCCGTTAGCCAGCTTCTGGGGTCCCTGAGCGGGTCCCTCAGCGGGCTCAGCGGGTCCCTTTAGGCGCCTCCAGCGGGTCCCTTTGGCCTCCGTAATATCCACAGCCGCCTACTAGAAGGCCACTCTAACCCCAAAATAATAAACTAATCTATGTACTTTGCTCTAGACACCTCATTTCGGCACCCTCTGAGCCCACCCTGGGTCCCCCCAATTGGTGCAAATAGCAGGTAACGCGTTTGTAGAGCTATGAATTTGCTCAAAATTTATTTAAAGCTGCCACAGCGTCGCCACAGCTCACTGAGTGCCTCACTCGGCTAGGCAGCCTGGATGCCACCAGTGGCAGCCTGTAGATGAGCTCAATTGGCCGTCGATCCTGGCTGCCCACTAGGGCCAACAAGTGCTTCGCCCTCGCACTTCGCTTCGCTCGTTACTCGGATCTCAGATCGGTGGTCTCATCATGTTACGCGAGGTCACCGCTGCATCGGTCGCCGCTGCATCGCGCCGCTGCTTCCATGCCATCGTCACAGTGGCCGTACAATCGTGCGATATATAACGTGCTACTCGCCTCACATTTCCATCCAAATGATCGGTCTCAAATACTCTGTTATCTTTATCCAGCTCTTGCTCTCTGCCGTCTCTGCTGCTCCCGTTGAGGCTGCCTCTGAGCTGGCCCAGACCCAGGAGAACGCTTTGGCTCAACCAGAGGTTTCTGAACAGGCCCCTGAGGTCCCTGAAGTTGCTGAGGTCGCTGCCCCTGAGGCCGAGGCCAACTTGGCTGCCGCTGCCGCTGCCAACCTGGAGATCAAGCAGAACCTCCAGCACCACCAGGGCCACTCTGAGTGCGGCGGAAACTGCTGCAACGAGTGCGGCGGGTGCCCCTCTGCCAATACCTGCTCTTGCCCCGCCCCTCCTTGCCCTTGCAACCTCCTCAAGGGTATCAAGGTCCCGTGCCCTTGCGATGTGCTCAAGGCTATCCCTTGCCCCTGCGACCTGCTCAAGGGAGGCTGCATTTGCGGCGCCAACCAGCAACCCCACCACTGCGAGGTGTGCGGCCAGAACCCTTGCGTCTGCCACCAGCAGCCCCACTACCAGCCTCCTGCTCCCGCTCCTGCTCCTTGCCAGGACTGCGGCAAACACCAGTGCGAGTGTGGCCAGCCTCAGTGTGCTCAGCCTTGCTTTAAGCCCTGCTGCATCAAGCCTCCTTGCCCCTGTGAGATTGGCAAGTGCATTTGCGCCAACAAGCCCGAGTGCCCCCAGTGTGGCCAAAAGGAGTGCTGCTGCTAGATAAATAGACAGAATACGTAGTTTATTGCAGATTTAATGAGCGACGAGGGGCGAGGGGAGAGGCCTTCATTGGCCCAGTGGCAGCCAGGGGCTATGTCGGCACCAATTGGCCCCAGTGCTGGATGCCACACCAGCATATTCAGAAACAGCAGTGGCCGGCATCCACATCTACGGCCAATAAACACCCAGTCGCTCATAGAGGCAGCTCATAGGCAGCTTGTAAATTCCCGCGCATTAGACACTGCGACCAGGCCGCCATCTATAGCCATAGCAACTAGGAAAACCGCGTCTATCCCAAACGGACTCGTCTGGCTTCTGGCTTGAGCGCAAGCAATTGGCAACTCGCGTCCTGTGCACGTGGATTTGAGAGATCCATTTGCAAAAAGAAACGTAAATTACAGAGGAGCTCGGGTAACTAGGTCAACAGTCTAGAGCAGGCGTCAGAGTCAACAGATTGTGTGCTGCCAGCACCGCTGCTCGCCGTATACTGCAGCATACTGCCTCCAACGCCATCGCTGACGCTTTAGACGTCTGCATTGCGACATAAAAGCTGGTACTCGTAGCTAGCCTCTACCTACTGGATTCCGCATTCCTAGAGCTCCATGCTACTCATACTCGCCTACTAGCTAGCCGTATGCGACGCGTCACCTGCTACTAGGCATAAAAAGCTGTAACTGTTGCTGAAGGATGGCAGAGTAGCTATACGATTGAACGGTCGGGCGCAGGTGATCTAATGACCAGGCACTAGCTCTGGCAACACAGCACATGAGTACAGTTAGCAGTATGCGAGGTACTCATTGGCCCCAGTGGCAGCAGTGTTGGGCGCCAAATGAGCTCTATTGGCCCTCAGCAGGTAACCATCGGTGGCATCCAGGCAGTCTAGTAGCCCAAGGAGTGAGGCACTCACTGGCGGTCATATCTGTGGGCTACAGAGATGCACTTGTAGGCTCCCAATCACTATGCTTGAAGTTTATGGAGGATTTGGTTTAGTGCTGATGGTCTCCTCAGTTGACGAACTGTGGAAGCCAGTAGTGGTAGGCCGCTTGGTGAGGCTACAGGCTGGTTAGAGGGCTGGCTAGAGATGGCTAGAGATGGCTGCGCGCTTGGCGGGTCCCAAAAAACGCGTCACAAGCATATACAAAGGCATTGGGGACCCAGGTGAGCGAGACGTCGATGCTTGGGCGTGTAACTGGCTGGGGGGATGGCCAGTTTAAGGTCGCAGAGCGCCTATTGGCGACGCTAGCCCGGAAGCGTCTAGGGCGGGCATTCACCTTTGATCCTGTGAGTGAGATTTGCTGCCAGGTTATTTCAAGCTCACTGTAATCTCCAGCCCGAGGTACCTGCCTCCAGCTACTTTAGGTGGATAAGGTACAGGGCAGGGCCGACGTTAACAGCGCCAGAGTTTGGTTGACACTGCAGAGCACATTTAGTATTTATTTATGGCTACGTATGAAGCTGGGGTAGAGGGTGGCAGGGACTGGCTAGAGGGTGGGATGTGGACAAGGGAGGTGGACACGGGAGGTGCTAGTGGGGTCGCAGCCAATGGCACTCACGGTTGCAGCCAATGGCACTCACGTCGCAGCCAATTGACACCCACGGTCGCCGGCCTGCAAAGGAGTCACTAGCTCGCTTCGCTCGCAAGTGCCTGGCTCGCTTCGCTCGCTGCTCAAGTCTCCTTAAACTCATAATAACCCCCCTTTTCGTCAACCCCTACATCAATCTCCGCCACGACCTTTCCGTCAACCTCCATGGTGCCTTTGAGCTTATCCCCCGGCTTGATCTCTCCCACACCCTTGGGCGTCCCGGTAAGCACCAAGTCGTTCTCCTCCAAAGTCATGATATTTGAAGTATAACTGAGGATTTTCGGGATCTTGAAAAGCATCAGCTCAGTGGAATCGGCTTGCCGCTCCTCACCGTTGATCTCGAGCCGCAAGAAAACTTTATCGAAATCGGGCACCTGGGACGCGTCCACAAACTCGGAAACCGGCAAAAAAGTATCAAATCCTTTGGCAATCGTCCAGGGAAGTCCTTTGGTCTTGGCTTCCTGCTGGACGTCACGTGCCGTCAGGTCAAGGGCCAGGCAGTACCCCTTGATGGCAGCCTGGGCTTGTTGTTTGGAGAAGTTGGGCGGCAAATTTTCGAGTTTTTGGCCAACAACAACAGCCAATTCCAGTTCATAGTGCAGAGAAACCCCCTTGGGGCGTAGAATGGGGCCCTGGCCGGGCAAAAGAGCAGCAGAAGTCGGTTTCAAAAAGAAAAAGGGTTGGGCAGGTTTAGCGTTATTGAGTTCTTTGATATGGTCGGCGTAGTTGCGGCCAATGCACAGGACTTTACGAGCTTTTGAGATAAACGACATTGTGGGGAAGGCAGTTAGTAAGCAATTAGCGACTCTATCTCTCAACGCTGACTAATCCAGTGACTAACTATCACCACCCTTGACCCCAAAAGACCCCAGCGACCACCACCGCCATGTTTGAAGGGAATTCGCACGATTTCGTCAACGAATTCATCGAATTACCGCTGCAGGCCGATCCTGTGGACTACCAGCACGAGCGCCACCTCTTTGAGGACACGAGCGCCGCCCAATTCGACGCCAAAGACCAAAACTTCCAGGACATTTTTTATTCCCCGGCAATGACCGGCGCCGCGCCAGGGAGTTCTGAACCAACACCGCTAATGACGCCAAACGACGTTTTTAGTATGCCGCCAGCGTATTTCAGTCCCAGTTTATCACCGGGTGGGGGTTCTGGTTCTGGTGCGGCTCAGGCTCAGGCTCAGGCCGAGATGCCCGAATTCGAGCTGCCGAAACGCGCAGTGCCCGAACGCACAAGCGCAATGCGCGTTTCTAAAAAATCGCTCCGTCGCAAATGGAGTACCCGCAGCTCTACTTCTCCAAGCGACGAGGACAAACTTTCGGGGTCCCTGACATCCAGTGGGGCCGTTACCCCGGCAACGCTCATGGGTGCGTCCAGGGATCTGGCGTCTGGGTCTGGAGCCTCCGTTTCTGGCGACCAGAGTCTGGAGTTCCGCCTGGACGAAGCCATCAGAGCGACCCAGCAGAGCCCTCGCCAGCGCCGGTTCTCGGTCAACTCCCAGTCCTCGCAAGGAACCCCCGTCATGGGCCCGGTCCTGAGGCCAAAGGGAGCGTCTCTAGGCGATGCCGATGCTCTCCTCGCTTCAAAATCCAACTACCAAAACATTATCGACGGCAAACACCAGCAACTGGGGTTGCAGTACCCCGAGAGGTTGGCTCAGGATATCACCAGCAAGAAAGCGAGCCATAAAATTGCTGAACAGGAACGAAGAAACAGAATTAATGTGGCGATCACGGAACTGGGGAGGCTGGTGATGCCGGATGTGCAAATGACGAGTAAGGCGGCGACAGTGGAGGCAGCTATCGAGTGGATTCGGGGGGCTCAGGAGGAGCTCGAGGAGCTGAGAGCGTTGCGGGCACGATGCAATAGCGAGCGGCAGTGACGTCCAGCGGGAGCCAGGTGGCCAGTGCCCATTAACCCTAGGCTGACCACCAGACGGCCGCCTGCCACCTGCCAACCCTGAGGCCTTTCATGTGCTCCGGCTCCTGCCTTACCTCAAACTTGTAAAAGTCCCATTCAAACACCTCGAAATGTACAAAATCCGAGCACCAGCTAACCCCAGCCAGTGCACTCATTCAGGCGAGTCCAAGCCTATGCTCTTCAAGCTGCCCTCTGCTATGCCCACCGCTATGCTCATCTGCCCTTGAGCTCATTGACTAGCATTAATTTAGATAAATTATTTATTCACACCTAATTACCAGTTTAGCGGTTTGTGCCATTGCTCGGAGCTCTGGGAGTTGAGCCATGGCCTCAGCACCAGCTGGATGGATAACGGGTATCCACATATATCTTCGCAGTTGCACTTACGCGTGCTAATTCCTAGGCTCGCGTGCCCTGCCTCCTGACCCAGCTCGGCAGTTGTCCCGGCCTGCTCTCCACTTGAGCACAACAGAATCTCCATTCATGTGCGATACGCCAGCAATGCTGTGTAGCTAACAGTGTAGCGTGGGGCCCTAAAGTGCGAATGGCTTTCTGCTGCTCCATCCCGGGAGTAAAGCCACCACGAAATTAGCATTCACTCAGTTGTATTCACCAGAACTACGAGACATCCAAATCTCCCGTTTAAAGCCACACGGGTACTCTGCGTGCACCCTGCCCCCCTGCCCTCGCGTGCATCACGCACTCAGCACCAATTAAGAAAGCTCTGGCCACGCAATATAGATATTTGCCCCTGAAGCTCACTGCTAGTCCGTCAATCTGCCTCCACCTTCCACCTCAGCCAGCACTTATTCAACGTCATAGCTAATAACTGCTGCACTGGTGCTGCAATGGTGGCTGCGAGTCATGATACGTAAAAAGTAGCCAACCACACGCCGCTTGATACCTCCTAGTCTCCTGCTCTGTGAGGCTCCGAAGACCGGCTGCCGTTTTCGTGCCCGCACCCGTGGTTATGTCCCTGGAACGCTCAAGGGTTGGCTGCCTACTAAAGACGGTTCCGGGACCCGCAGGTGGGTATAAATGCCCGAGAAATGGCCGGTTTACTCGTGTGGAGGTTGAGGTGCCGAAAGTAGAGCACGAGACGGGGAAATGGCGGCTGGTAGAGCACTGGACCCATAGGTTTGCAGTGTTAGTAGGTACTATCCATTAAGGTTTGGAGTGGGGTGTGAGGTAGCTAGGGCAGAGGAGAATGTCATGGCTACGACGCGTAGAACGCGTGGAAGGGGCCGTCCTTCAATTGTGTTTGAGGAGAACCATGTCTCGAGATTTATGCTATACCTTTTATATATCTATACTACAAGGGCTGATCGGAATGGAAGAACACCGACAACCAGACTCGAACGCGGGTCTAGATCAGTATCTTTTAGGTTTCTGTAGTCCATGCTCACTTTGGCAGACTCTACATACTCGTTAGCAGCAGCCTCATACAGCTCAAGGGTACCGGGAACACTTGTTGGAGGTAAACACTGTATCTGCAAATTTCAGCCTTTCGTCGCACAAGCGATCAAGTTAAATTCAATCATAAACGAATGGTACGAGAAGCTCGCCTCGGCGCCCACAAACTGTGAAAAAAACACAGTTTAGGCATCCCGTTCCCAGAGAGCCCTCAGGCCCGTCAACCGCACGTCGCGTATACGGCCCAGCTCAGCATTTGAGGGAACGCTCTCCACTGGGTATATCCTTGCGTGGATCAAATCAATTAGCGCGACGTGATTGAGCAATAGGATGATCCAAATGATACGGAAATAGGGTTCTCCAGTGAATTCAGGGGATATGTACACTGCTTCATGCCACTCCCCAAGTTTATCAACGGCCTTGAGCGTTTCCAGCACAATAGGGTTGCGTTTTGAACGCCACGCACCTAAACAGCGATTTCATATTGTTGGTGCGCTCGATGAGTGGTTCAAGTTCCCAGCTTTCGGTTTCGGCTCGTATGGCTCTTTAGAGTCGTTCGGGGGGCACGCTAATACAACTTGAATGGCAAGCAACGCGAATCTAACTTGAATGGAGTTATCACGCGTACCTTTCTCACCTGCCCCTGCTCAGCGGCATCGTCCAGAGCTATCTACGAGGGACAGCATCGTAAGTAGCTATTTTGGGGCGAATTGTAAAGCCCTATGAACAGAGTAGATTTGTGAAAAGTGTGCGAGATTGAAGCTCGAAATCTAAGTTCCATCTTCTGGTTTGTGAGCCTCCAAGCTCCAGGATTACCTCCAGCTCTGCCACTTGTCCACCAGCTGAGGTCGGTGTTCAGCTAACAGACGCTTTGAATAGTGAGATGGCTTGCTAATGAGTGCTATAGAATAGCAGAGGTGCTAGTAGTTTGCAGCTGAGGGTACCTCCCAGAGCTAGCTGGTTCAAGAGCATGGCTGTAGGTAGATGGTTCAGTACATTCAGCATTACCTTGAGGCACTCATCTCTGACACTCTGCAGCTACCCCGCAATACCCCATCTCTGACCCACTTGAGTTAGCGTGCTGCCACTTGGCCTTGACGCCCATTACTGCTGTCGGTCCACTTGGCACCAGTGCTCGCTAGTTGCGTAGGTGCATAGACCACCACTGATTAATTGAGGCGATGAGAAGATTTATAGCCCATTACGGGTACACATCGATACGTACTATCCTTGAAGTAACCTCAGCGAAAGAGCTAGGGACAGGAGTAGCAGATCTGACAGCATTGTATGTGCAAGTAGGTTTTGAATTGGGAAAAAAGACACAAGACTAGTAAACTAGGCTCCTCAAGCAGAGCGAAGTAGCTCCGGTAGAGATGACAACGAGCGCGACGCACATACACACGGTCACGTAGCCAAATAGGTTGCTTGAGTTGCTGGGAACTGCTCAGTTGACGACTCACCGCTGGCTAGAAAAGAGATGGATGTATTTCCCCTTGAGTTCTTGTGGGGGCACGCCATGTATTTGATGTTCCACAAAAATTCAAATAATCTACTACTACTCAGTATATCTACTACAAGCAAGAAGCTATGGATGTGGACACTGCAGATCCACTACTAATCCCATCGAAGGCGGAATTATGCGATACTGGTCCGCATACTCTCGTATTGCCCGCATTGGAACGGTATGCACTTGAGATTGTTGATACCCCTTATGCGATACCCACGTTACAGTAAGTCTGATATTGGCGCACCCTTTGTGACTGTAGACCTTCATTATCGCGGTCATAAAAACGACGGACTCTAAAACTTCTCTCGACGAAATCATTCACGCTCTCAGACTTGAATACGAGTATGTTAACTCAACCACTCCATAAAATAGAGTGGTTTAGTGGTCCTGGTATTTGGTGTTTGGTGTTTTATATATCAATGTCCAGGGTCCTTGTGACTATTGCTGTTTTCCTGCGGTGCTATTTTATTGGACTCGAACCCCTGGTGGGGTCATTTTTGTAACCGACAATAAAAGCAACGACTCCGGACTTTGATATATAAAACACCAAACATCAAATACCAATATGAGATACCAAGGTATTCCCCCCACGATAGTTAACATGCTCGATAAAGCTCAAGCAGAGCTCTGAGAGCGTAAACTATGTTCGAGACTAGTTTCAAGAGACGGCGTGTCTAAGAGCACGAAAAGAAAGCCAACACTCACAAATGACCCCCCAACACCAAACTCGCTACATTGTGGGCGCAAAATAAGAGGTACACGCACCCTCGAGGGCGTACCGTTCCAGCACGATCAAAACGAGAGAATTCTGACAAGCATCGTAAGTATTCCGCTGATAAAGTGTTTAATAACATGGGGCCAATAGTCAACGAGGCAGCATCACCAGGATAGGCTTCTATGGAGACAAGTGCGTGTTACTCTCGCAGACCACACAGCAGTCGGCGTAAACCCCAAGCTACAGGGTATTACCAGTTTACAGCTTTAAGCACAGTAAAAATTCAGCGAGTGGAGAGGCGCCGATGGTTATTCGAGAGGGATCTTGGGCTCCTTTTATAGTTTAGATTTGGTGACCGCCTTGTTGCCAAAAATAGCCCGAGAGGCATAAATTGTGTTCTCAAAAGAGGGGAAATATGCAATGTCTACTGACAAGGGTGCGCTATTTTTCTCGATTTCGCGCGTCGGATTTTGTGAGGGCACAACCGAGAAATAGTAGAGGTGTTGGAGGCCATGGTTCGGGGCGTATTGATCCTACAAGTATATCTAGAAATATGTAAAGTTTTAGTGAGATGCCAAGTACTATCTAATCATGCACCCAACTGTTTAGTTTAGTACTTGAGTTCACCAGGACGACGCTGGCAGTTTTACGTGCTGGCTCGCCCTGGGATACTTGGGCCGCAATCAATGCATTACATGGGTAAATAGCGCTTATATAGCTACTATATTGTACAAGTTCAAGTATTGGAGCACTGCCACAGCTACTCACTGCATGATTCAGATCGAGCGCAGAACCCACAAGCTTAGCAACGGGTAGGCTCAATGGGGGACACAACCAAGAGCACTGCGTTTCGGCTGCGGAGCCAATCTCCCACTCTGTAGAGGAATAGACTGTACCCCACGTGAGTCGGAGTATGTACGGTGGCCACTTGTAGGATCTGCCCTTGACAACTCAGCCCCACGGCGGCAACAGCCCACGGTCACAGACTGTTTTCGCAAGACTCATACACAGGAACAGCTAGTGTGGTTAGCGTGCATAGTGGGACCTTCCATGCAGCATACATGCTTAACCGATTCTATCGGTACCATGCACGATACATGCCGGTGCAAAGGGTCCCAAAATCGTGCACCAGCCAATGGCTTGTTCTGCTGTTACCCAATAGGAACCAACCTCAGGTAGCTAGAGCTAGTGAATATACTATGCGAGCCCACCTGACTGCCACTTACCGCTTACCGACCCATACTGAGGGCCCAATTTAGTCAAAGCATAAACGTCCACTTTAGTTTGGAGATGTCTGGTATTTAGTAACAAGCAGCTACACCAGCTAAGATGACACAATTACGGTTTGGCTCTCTAATCCACCCATGGAGTATTTTTCACCCATGGACAGGTCTGGACATGACGATAAGACCATGTTACGATTGAGAATCCATTGGGGCTTGTATATCAGCTAAACTGGACACAACGGATTGTATATCCAGCTAAACTGGGACGTGCACCGCCGTCTAGCTACTGCGCTACCTGTAGCTCAGCTGGTGGCAGCCTGGTTACAGCTATAGCCTCCATCTACCTGCTAGTCTATTAATTATTTACACAAAACTATATACAAGAGCCGGTTATGGAATTAGGGGACGGCACATTAGGCGAAACGCTGGAGGATGCGGGGATGGCGCTAGTAGCACGCGACAGAACAACCGGATTTTATGCGGCTAGATTGTGCCCATCACACACGCCTGGCCTGTGTTTTTTCACGCGGCTAATCGGCGGACAGCTTAGGACGCCTCGAAATCTATCGGCTCAATAGGATCAGGATCCAAGTACTCGACAATTGCCATGGTAAACGCAGCTGCCGGGATAGACGCGCCGAGCCTGACCCCCAGCCCCCTTGTGAGCGCCGCCCAAACACCGTTTTCGCGCACCAAATCCCTCGCAATCCGCGCGACCCCGAGCTTATCGTCTGGCCTTAACCCGCGCATTTCCGGCGACCACGCGAGCTGCTGACGCGTTTTTACTACATCCAAAACGTTGGTACAACAAGTAGCAACTGTTGTGCCGGCCGCTGCACTCAGGGCTCCATCTGTCCAACTCAGCGGGTGCCACTGGGCCAGGTGTCGCTTGACGTTTTCGAAAACGACCCAAAAAACCACAGAATGAGGCAGGAAAACGGCAATACCCATCCAGTACCCGCGCATAAACCCCCTGGCGCCTTCTGTACGCTGGATATCCCGTATTACCTGCCACGGGTGCCGCCTAGTCTTGGTGGCCACCTGCAGCCGGCCCTTGAGGACCTCCATGGGCGTCCAAATAAACGAGGACGCAATCTCGGCAACGCTACCGCTAACTACGTAATTCGCAAACGGGCCCAAATGCGGTGAAAGCCACTGCTTTGATTGGCGGTACGCCACGAGGTACACGGTCCCGCCGGGGACGCTGAGGCTCATGCTGGGAAGCAGACCGTTCCAGTACGCGCGAAGAGGGACGCCTCGTAATGGTACGCCGGTTTGCAAAAGTGTGCGCGCCGTGTCTATTGGGTGGAAAACGATTTTGGACAGCGTAGACGCTGCTACGGATGCCCCGATGGTTTCCCAGTCCATATGGGTGTGAGGGAGGAAGGGTGCTGAGTCAGCATACTACTCGTTCGGCGCGTGAGGTGACCAAAGGCGCTAAGCGGCAGCCAATTGGGGTCGTGAATGCGGCATAGAGGGTGTCTAAATTAACATATAGTAAAGGTGCCAGGTAATGTCAAATTACACGAATTGTAGGGACAGCTTAGTCAGCAAAAATTCAGGCATTTGGAGGTGGCTATATCAACCGATTTAGCCCAGCTTCGCCCAGCTAGCGCCCAACTAGCGCCCAGCTAGCACCCAACTAGGATCCCTGAGTACGAGTGCCGTTTTGGACTCGGCAACTCTAGTTTTCGATTCGTGCATGCTTAATCAGCAACACTATATAAGCCTCCACAAACCTCTTTTTCCACGTGCACCTTTTTGCACCTTGAATGCAAGTTTTTTTGAAAACTGGCATACGCAAATGACCCACCCGGCCGTTTTACAGCAGCCATGACAACATCATAGTTGTCTTTGAGCCTTTCCCTGGCTTACTCTACAAGATAACGGTGATTCCCTAGAGTTTGCCAGCCAAGAGCTCAAAGCCAACTATGATGCTGTCATGGCTGCTGTACAATCGCTCTCATAACTAGCCTGTAAATAGCTCTGGACGTTAGGTCCTCGGCCCTGCCTTTAGCCTCTATAGCCACTTAAGTCTAATTCTGGCCCATTATCGCTTATCATTGGTCACAACACTGGCTACCTAGACCCATACACTGGCTACCTAGATGGCGAAACACCCTGCCTGTTTGCGCACGTGCATCCCACTTTTGCCCCTGTACCACACCCCTGTAATTTTATGCATTTTTTCGCATTCCGGCATTTCCGCATTTCCGCATTCCCGCATTTTTCAGCCGATATTATTTATTACTAACCATGTGGGACCGTACGGAATGTTACTCTCCGCAGGGCACCCGCTCCTGGTCCCGCAAACCCCGGCAAAAAATTAATTAAACCGCTGGGGTCCCAAATATCCCAAATTCGCCTCCACCCACTTACCCGCTACCCGGTGACCTCGCTAAACCTAATTCCTCGCTTATCTATGACTAAGCAGCACTCTGTCGTCCCGTCACCCGCCTTTCCTCCTCACTTTTGGTCGCTTGCCCCTGCCCATGAAGAAACCCCTGACTGCTGCCGATTTTTACGGCCTCGCAACGGCGTACCGCGAGAGGTCGCGAATCGCCGTAAACACCGAGGATCTCGAGGCGCGCGCGTACGCCGCCAACCTCGCAATCCAAGGGTACAAGGACTGCATTGACCTGATGCTCAAGGCACCGCGGTACGGTCTCGAGTCGTGGACCGATCTCGGCGAGCACTGCGATATCCTCAGCTCGTATTTTTTCCTCGCGAAGCTCGTGGCGGAACGCGGCACGCTGACCCCCGACGTGCCGTCCGATCTGTGGACCCGCACCGTCACGCTCCACCAATCGGCGCGCTACTACATTGACTACATTTGGAACTTGACGTTGTACCAGATCCCCGGCCTCGAGCCGCACCTCCACATTATCTCCTCGGTGCTGCCCGAGGGGTACCACGGCCGGTTTGACTTGTCGGTGCTTGGCGCGAACGAGACGCCGACGCAGACCAAGGACTTTGTCAACGCGATTCTCGCCGAGATCACGAAAAAAAAGGGGTCCAAGGCCACGACGTCGCAGCAGAAACTGCACGAGGATGAGAAATTGTCGCCCAAGGACCCGCGCAAGCTGCTCGATCTCGCCAACAAGGCCGTGTGGTGCTTGATGGATATCGTCGAGGAACTCTCGCTGTACCTGTGCACCGTGAGTAAGAGCTCGGGCGCGGACCCGGAAAGCCTCAAGCAGGCGTTTATCCAGCTGAGCGAGGTGGCGTGCCCGCCGGTGATGCCGTACAGCACTCGCGCGGCCGCTCAGGCTCAAGCGCAGGCCGAGGCCGAGGCCGAGGCGCAGGCCCAGACGCAGATGCAGCAGCAGCAGCTCCAGGGCCAAGGGATCGGCATGGGGATGGCTCAATCGGGGCTGGAGAATATGAACATGCAGGCTTATATGGTGCCAAACTACCAGCAGCAACCTCAGGCCCAGTACCAGCAGCAGCCCCAAGCCCAAGCTCAGTACCAGCTTCAGCCCCAGCCCCAGCAGGCCCAGCCCCAGCCTCAGCAGGCTTATCAGTTCCAGCCGCAGCCGTACCAGCAGCAACAAGTTCATCAAAATTACCGCCAAAGCGGGCAAAACCACCAGCAACTTCAGCACAGTCGGCAAATTCAGCAGCCTTATCCGCAACCCTATCAGGACATGCAGCTCTCCAACCAGCATGATGTCGAGGACGTGCAGATGCAAACGTACCAAAACTACCCACAACAGCAGCTCCAAATGCAGAGTTATCAACAGTTTCAAAATTATCAGCAGGTGCAGCAGCAGCCAAGTCAGAACCAGCCGCAACAGCTCTCTACCGACTATTACGATTACCAGCAGTACGATATGGTTAATTTGGACCTGCAATCGCTGGAACCGCTTGATATGCAGCCAATGGATCAGGAGGAGATGAGTTATGATGAGCAGTACTCGTTTGTGCCGTTTCGACCGTAGCCCCGACCATAGCGAGCGGCGAGCGAGCTATGGGAGCCAGCTGTGGCCGCGTGCGAGGTATGGGCCTCGTGCGAGCTGTGGGGCCAGCTATGGGGCCAGCTGTGGAAGCCGGGTACGCGTACGAGCTACACCCCAACTGCTCGCCACCGGTCCCTACCTCCTATGGGCCACCTCCAGCTACCTCCCAGCTAATGAGACTTTCCCTTGTTCCCGTTCAACCCGGAAAAACTCCAACGATAAATATGAAATTCAGATAATAAACATTAATTTACGGATACCAGTTAATCTAAGTTCCTGAGGCCATGCACGGTCTGGCAATGGGGCCAGGAGCAATGAGCGGCCCATAAGCAATGAGCGGCCAATAAGCAAGTGTTTAGGGGACCACATTGCTTCTCGACGTTCTCTAAACACAAGGGCATGCAATTGCATTCGCAGGCTCTACAAGCTCCTGTCTATTTGTCCACCTGGTGGCCACCCGCTAGCAGCAACTGGCTGGTCGTGCTAGCTGTCCACTGCTGCACAGCACAGAGTACAGCTTCTGCTAGCTCACGGCACCACAACCATGGAGATTACCAGCTAGCTGTGAATATGGAGACTAGCTGCCGGATCCTGGGCGAATGTGCCTGTCCAGGGTAGAGATTGGGTGGAGGCCGTATACTCTCAATAATTGCATACGTGCCCTGGCTCCGAATACAACTTTCATCATGATACAAACAAGCTGGATACGCTCTGCCTGCTTGCTCCTGATCCGTGCACCAGAGCAGCGACCCACATGCCATAAATTGCGAATAGTCAGGTGATGCCAAATAACCAAATAATGCTAAACAATGCTGAATGGAATGCCAAATAATGTTAAGCTACCGCAAAGCTACCCAATAGTGCAATCACTAGGAACACCGTTCTTGGCATAGGACAAGATGAAGCTGACGCTGGGGCAGCCAATAAAGGATTCAGAGTTATACGCAACGTGCGAATCTTTTACCGACCACTTCTCCTGCTCCAGCGTTTTACAGCAGCGGCCTGTTCGATGCCTGCGTGCTCACCGTGCAATAGGCCTCAGAGTCAATGTGAAGGTGAAGGTCCCTGCATTCAGCCAGAGGTGACCATCACGCATAGAGAGGGTGGAGAGGGTGGAAGGGCGACATTTGATATTGAGGTTGTGCTGAATTTGAGGTGCATAATGACGTCATGCATACCAAACAAGAGTACGAGAAGGTGCTGTTTTAGGGTAATGCCAGAATTGGAGATGCCGGCCATAGTTTGCTGGATAGCCTCTTTGCGTGGCCACTATTATCCGGCACCGCTCCATTTGTCCCCATGACCATGCAGCCTCAACTCCAATATGAGGATCCAGAAGCAAAGGCTTAAAGGAATTAGTACTGTCAAGCTGAATGATATGTCGTGTATCAGGTAGCCAGCGACTGGTCTCACTTGGTAGTGCCAGCAGCCAAGTGGGTGGACCAGGTGCTACCTCGGTCGGCCACCCTGGACACGGACTAGCTCTTTATTTGGGTTACAGATTATATTCGAAATCCTTTAATCTCTATAGTTTACATGTACTTGCACGAAAAAGGCGATCTTGCTACTGGAGCTATCACTCGTGGTCTGTCAGGAGGCAAGCGAGGCAGGTTGAGGTCCGCTGGTACGTAGATGCGTTAATCACTGGGATTCTTTAAAACTCAGCAGCCAGCAGCGAGCAGAGCAGCCAGAATCCAGCCAGTGCGTCACCCTGCAGCACTGCTGTAATTCGCCTTGATTCAGCAGCATTGGCGCATATATCTAACAAAGTATTACAAAATTAGCTATTTGAACTATTTCAGCGTGTTGATGGCCACTTTGCCGCTGGCCTTTGGCTTTGGCTTTGGCTGCCGGCTCAACCGCTATCTGTTATCGGCTTAATAACACTGCAACCGCGCCTCTTTGTTACAGCTCACCACTAGTAACATCTCACAAATTACCAGTCACAATGAAGAAATTGTTTATGAAAAAGGCCCCCAAAGAGGCCACACCAGAAGAAAACAAAGCGTACCTTGAATCGATTGGTGTGACTACCCACAAGAGTTCTCGAGAACGCAAGTTTGGTGGTTTTAGTGACTACGCGCGTGAGGTTGCCGCCAAAAACAAAAAAGATTACAATAATCGCGACACAGCAGTAAATGATGCGTCACATTTACAGCAACGACAGGAAACCCAGATATACGGATCTGGCGGTAACCCATATGCTCGTCAACGAGAGCAGCGGCAGTACGAGCAGGCGAGTGCGGCAAACGCCCAGAATTCGTACTCGAATGCTTATCTGGAGGGAAGTATTGGGGCCGGTGCGGGGGCGGAGGCCGGGGCAGGTAACAGTAACGGCGGTAACCCCTATGGAGCGGCAACCCCCACTGGAAACCCATACGGTGCAACTGGCCCCACTAGCGGAAACCCATACGGTGCAACTGGCCCCACTAGCGGAAACCCTTATGGTGCAACCGGCGCCCCCACCGGTAACCCCTATGGTGCAACCGGCTCAGGCCCCACCAGCAACCCATACGGCGCAACTGGCCCCTCCAGCGGCCCCTCTAGATTCTCTGATACCGCATCAATTGCCCCCTCCACAGCTCCCTCGACGGCAGCTCCCTCCAATGCCCGCGACCAGCTTTTCGGTAACCGCAGGACGCAACAATCTGCAACCAAAGATTTCGATTTTGGGGGCACCGACGAGCTTGACGAGCTCAATGACCTTCCTGAACACAACAGCGAGCTCGACGAACTCAACGATCTGCCCGATAAGGACTCGTTGACGCGGTCTCAGACGCGCCAGAGCTCCCGTAACAGCAACCCATACGGTGAAACCTATCAGGAGGAGAAAACTCAGGAAGAGCTCGACGATGAAGAAGTCGAGGACCTCAAGCAGCAGATCCGGTTTACGAAAAAAGAGTCGCTCAGCTCGACGCAAAACACTCTGCGGCTTGCGGCCGAAGCTGAGGCCTCGGGCCGGAACGCGCTGGGGATGCTGGGAGCGCAAGGCGAGCGCATCGCCAACACCGAACGGAGCCTGGCCCTGGCCAAGAACCAGAGCAAGATCGCGACCGAAAAAAGCGCCGAGCTCGCGCGCCTCAACCGGTCGATTTTCGTGCCCAACGTCTCGAACCCGTTCACCTCAAAGCGCCGGCTCCAGGAAAAGGAAGCGCGCATCAAGAGCGAGTACTTGCAGGAACAGGTTGCTCGTGAGCACCGCCGCGTGCAGGCGTTTGAGAGCGAGCGCCGCGTCTTGGACGGCTTGAACGCCAACGGCGTCGCGTACAGCGAGACGGCCATGAAGCACCGCAAAGAGCAGATGCGCAACAACGAGGGCCGCAAAAAGTTCCAGTTTGAGGCCGATTCCGAGGACGACGAGCTCGAGGACGAGCTGGAGCTCAACCTTGAAGGGATCTCCAATGCCGCTGGCCGCATGAAGAACCTGGCGATCGGCATGGGCGAGGAGGTCGAGAGCCAAAACAAGCGCTTGGATAGGGTCACAAGGCAGACTGATGAGTTGGATGTGGATGTGCATTTGAACGCCGCGAGGTTGGCTGCTATTAAATAGGCAAATAGCGGCCGTCCACTGGCAGCGCCCGTGGGTGTCTTGGCCCTGGGTGCGCCCGTGACTACATAAATATTTACATTAACTGCATTATTTCTAGGTAGCGTTCTTGGCTCAAGCAGGGTGTGGCTGCCAGCCCACCATCCCACCAGCTCAGGGACCCCAGTACTGCGTCCCACCATCCCAACTCGCAATTGCTCTACGATTTATCTTCCTAAGTCTCATGAGCATCATACGCTATGGGCTCTACAGTGGACATCCGGGATTGCGATTTGAGTTGGCACTGCCTACCAACAGAATGCCCAACAGCGTCACTGCCGGCACCAGTAGACTCCGCCGTCGCTTCCACCTACGGTTCACCTACGGTCCACCTATTCCAGCTCGGGCGTCGGGCAGAGCTCTGTAGTGTCGCAGTTACCGCACCCTCCCGTTTCCAGCTCCTGGATTTGCGAATCCGGATCCAATGCAACCGGATGCTACGAATTGTCTGTCTCACTGTCCAGTACCAGTCTATATATTCACACCTGCTAATGGTTGTTCCTATGCCGAAGCTGGAGACCCTATGGGCCACAAAACCGCCAAGCGCGGCGCTCAAATGCCATACCGCCAACAATCTGGCCAGATCAGTATCCAAGGGACTGGCTCACAACGAGTCAATGTCCCCAGACACAAATTCGCGTCAGTGCACGGGGCATGGCTCAGCCTGTGACCACAGAGCAGGTGCAGAGACTGCTTGGAAGCTGTGCAGAATAAGACGATATATTTGGTGAGCCGCTCCAGCCACCTCTAGATGTCCAGTTGGCTCAATTGGGCAACCTCAATTAGGCAAGGCATCAAGGTGCTCTAAATTAGCACGGGGATTTACACATGCATTGTAACTTGAAACAAGCGCCAACTACGGATAGGTTACGGTAAGGCGGTAGCATTGGTAGCTCGATCAAGACAAGCCCAAGCATCAGGGGTGGCGTCTAACGCGTTTCGTCACCGCCAAATTGCGAGTTCCTAGAATGGCTTTTAATAGATATCCAGAGTACGGATCCTATAGTTGAGCGCTGGTTGTCGCACCAGGAAGCCACACCAGTCCCAGAACCACCAGGCAGGTCCGCGATACCGTAACCGTCCAATTTTCTCCAAGCACGCTATTTGTCCTCAGCATCGGTACCTAGCTACTTGAAGTAGCAGATTGAAGGCGGTAGTAGGTACATCATTGCTAGTAGGTGACTGTATCTTGTCTGCATAGTCCCTAAATCCATAGCGTAGCACTACAAGGCAGCGTTGCACCAGGGCATATCACTGGACCTCTACACGCCGACAATACACACATAAACCTGCATATTCGCTACTTTATTTAGCTCAACAAAGAGTGCTTCAGTGATCGGTGCGGATTAGCGGAAACGACAAGAACGCAACTGAGAAGCTCGCGAGTGCCGTAGCTATTAGTGTTAGTCTGATTGTTCTTGACGGGTAAGTGAGTGGATATCACAATGCTTGTAGATAAGTGGTTTATTATCTTGTTCATTTGATATGTTGGTAGATATATGGAGACAAGTAGACCCGCTCAATTTGCGTGGAACCCAGGATTGAGGTGCTATCCGAGTGATGTGGGTCCAACTAGCGCTTATCACTAGACTATCCGCACATGGTCTCTTGGATTGCGAAATTGACAACATCACGAGATCAGTTAGAGTCTCTGAGCGGCGGTATTATTGTTGGCCGCTTTCTATACAAGTATTCAGTAGTTGCGCCAGCACTCCTGAGATGACTCTGGGCTGAAAGGGTTAAGCAATTAGCGGTTACGGTTGTCCGTAACGAACGGCAAACGGTTAGCGGGGAACGGTCACCAACGGTCAACAGCTTAACCGCGCTAACCACCGCTAGCGGCTTTGAACGGTTAACGGTCGCCAACCGCTTGTAACGGTCCCAACTGTTTCCAACCGGTGACGGCTTTGAATGGTAATTAACGGCTTTTAGCGGCTAGCGGTTTTTAACGGTTAACGGCTTTTACCGTTGGCTAACGGTTAACGTCTAACGGCTTTTAGCGGTGTTAACGGCTGTCAACGGCTGCCAACTGCTTTTAACGGCCACCACCAATTAGCAGCTTTGGATGGCCGCCAGCGGTTAGCTTCTAGTGGCTTTCGACCACTCAACGGCTTTCAACGGTAAAACAGTCGCCAGCGGTGCGTAACGTAGTGGTATTCAACTGCAACCAACGGCTTTCAACGGTTTTTAACGGCTTTCAACGGCACCTAACGGTCTAACCGCCGTCAACGGCTCTAACGGCCCCCAACGGCCCCCAACGGTCACCGCTAATTAGCAGCTTTGGCGGTTTCAACAACATTTAACGACTAACTTATTCAACGGTCGCCAACGGTTTCTACCAACACAGCGACCCACAAGGTTCGCTAACCGCTCTTAACGGCCCCAACCCGCAACGGTTAACAGGCTCAAAGGACAGGGCTGGAGCGTGTTAGGTACAAGAGTAGCTCATGTGTAGATCTTTACTGAATCCATAAATACACCTGGGAAATCTGAGACATCACTGCCCGCTAGAGGGTTGAACAACAGTGAGCCCTTCAAGGACTGAGTTGGGTCTTTCAGCGAGGGGAATGGGTTCTCCAATATGATGGGCCTCCTCATATTATCCCTCAATCCCTCACGCGACGACTACACAGAGGTGCCGCTAATCTGTCTCAGACAAATGCACCCTGCAAGGTACCCGAGACACTTGGTTTATCCTTAATCTGATACAGTTGCGTCTAGAGAATGAGCGCAAGTTCACTCAAGAGGAGCGTGGAAACGTCGCGTTTAGGTAGTGAGGCTGGACGTTCCGGGTGTTCGGCGGTGATCGGTGACGCTACAGACACTGCTCGCCTCTGTATTGCCTGTTTTAAGTACTCTAAATTCAGCCTCTACCATCAACTAAAAAGCGCTACCTGCTATTCTCTGGTGCCACCAGACACGAGACCTCAAAAATGCTCTATCCTACGGCGGCCGAGAAAAGCAGGTATCAGAAATATCGCGTTGTTAACCTTTATTGTTTATTTTACCGCTTGTTGCATCGGACCAACTGAGACACCGCATGACAATCACCTTGCCCGAGGATATTTGGTACGTGGCAGCGGAACATATACCGAACCCGGTTGACTATGTACGGCTTGCCCAATGTGTAGGACTTTTTATAAAGTCTTTACTAGCGATTCTTTGTGGAGGCGGCTGAACCGGGATCTACCGGACCTTCCGCTCCAAGTCCAGCGCCAAAGACCTCGAGGCGATGATGAACCTCTGGGTTGAAGACGGGTACCACACTGCTGTTTTTCTATTGTATGACCTGTTTACCAGCCTGTACCTCTATCTCGGGTATATACTGTACACCCCAATGAAGGCGACAGACGCGCCCGAATACATTGAAAGCAAGCAGCTGGTGCTCACCTGGCTGGATCTGGAGCGCGAGGGCGATTTCGGATGCCACAATAAACGGAATCTATTCGAAATACTGGCTCCAGAGCTGTACCTCGACCGCGACTTTGTGTACGCCATCTGCGCCAAATAAGCGGACCCGCTCGAGTTTTTCCCGGCGTTTCAAAATGCAAAGGATATAGTGCTTGCGGCTGTGCGGTCTGGAAGCTACTACGGGCCCACTCTCGAGTTTGCCAGTCAAGAGCTCAAAGACGACTTTGAACTAGTGCTGGCGGCTATAAAGAAGAATGCCGGGTCGATCGCGTATGCTAGCAACAGAATGGCTAGCGATAGGGCTATGATCAGAGCTCTGATGGAGATCTCACCTATTGACCTTTTCCGCGCCAAGATTCTAGACCGCGATCTGGCCATCGAGTGCGCCAAATTATGTCGTTTCGCGTTACGACAAGGAGGTAGTGGAAGCAGCAGTTACCTGTAGCCTGCTTTGTTCGACGCGTCTGAACGCCTGGCCCGGGACCACGATATCCTCTTGTTGACGGTCAAACACAACCCAGAATTTCTCTATTTGTTAAGAAAGGTCAAGAAAGACGGTGAAATACGATACGACAACCAACAGAGTATACTAGCAGGTCTGGTCGAGCTGGGGCTTGTTGATGGTTGAGCTGGTTTGGATAGGATTTGTAGCATTTGTTGGTCTAGATAAGTACAAGGAGGGCAATTGGCGCTCGCGTTCCTAGGGCTTATTGATGGGACTCGTGCACTCTGGAAGTTGAGTGGCGGTGCAGTGACGTTGCGTTGGATGTTGGCAACGAAAAACCAGTCGTTCACTCCCTTTCCAGTAGTCTAAAGATAGAGAATAGATAGCACTATTCGCAAGAGTGTGCCCGTGCGCCTCATGTTTCCACACTGAGGCTCGGTGATAAGAGAAGAAAAGCGTCCAGGGCAAAGCTTTTGCGGGCACCTTTTTCACCCGGGCGAGGAGAGCACGATTCAAGGCTCGGAGTATAGAATGTAGCGCAAACTTTTTCTTGCGTTGACAGCTTAGCGGTATCCAACGGTCCCTATGGCACACTCGGCTCCAACGGCCACCCAGCAGCTGTTAATGGCACGCGTCGCACACGCTGAGCAAGGGGTTGGCGCTCATCCCCTGAGCTGCCGGTTTGGCCGTCCCACTCCCGCTCTACAGCGCACTCTTGTGGCCCCTGTGACCACCAGCCGCAATGTACTCTAGGCGAGCTGGATGGACCAGGTGAGGGTGAATAGGTGGACCGCCAGATTGAGCCCTGTGGCTGAAGACTAGCGTGGGGAGGACGCACTCACCCCAGGAATTTGAGCGCCTGCGAGTGGCAGCCGCCAGGTACTCCATGGCACAGCTGGAGCCTACTCGCCGCCTAGGGGGCAAGGCCTACCCGCCTAGGCCTATTAGCGCCAGCAGATGGATTAATTTGTATTTAGTTTATATTTAGTGGTGAGCGAGGGGCCACGGAGGGGCGTCTCAGGCAGGAGGGCATCCACGCGACGCGTCAGAGGGGTGGTCACGCGCTGCTATGGCCTCACGCGGGTGAAGCAACTGAGGCCCGGTGGTCACCTCACGAGTGCTGAACGCCTGTGGTCTCACGCGGCTGGAGCCCGGTGGTCATCTCAGGAGTGCTGAGCGCCTCGGTCATCTCAGGAGTGCTCCTGGCGCTGGTTCCACCCCACAGCATCCTCAAACTTCAACCCCTGCCCTCCGAAAATATCCAGCGCGCTGCCAAACGTCAAATCAACTCTCCCGTTACTCAATTTATCCACCAACGCCAGGTCCTCGAGGTTCCTGCCGCCGCCAGCATACACTACCCTGATGGGCGACCACTCGCCCAGCTTCGCGACCAATTTCTCATCAATTCCCTTGCACAAACCTTCGACATCGGCTGCGTGCACGAGAAACTCGCTGCAGTGCTCGGCGAGCATCTCGAGGTTGGCCCGGGTCAGCTCAAACTGCGTTACTCGTTGCCACCGGTCCATGGCCACAAACCACGAGTTCCGCACTTGGCGGCAGCTCAAATCAATCACCAGCTTGTCCTTGCCAACGGCCTCCACAAGCGCCTTGAGGCGGTCCATGTCGAGGTCCCCACCGGGGAACAGGTACGAGGTCACAATAACCTTGCTGGCGCCCGCATCGAGCCATGCCCTTGCATTCTCGGCATTGATCCCGCCGCCAATTTGTAAATTTTGGGGCCACGCAGCGAGCGCTTCTCTAGCGGCATCGTCGCACCCGGGGCCGAGCTTGATCACGTGCGAGTGCAAAACTCGGTTGTCGCGATAAAGTTTCGCATAGTGCCCGGCCGTGTGTTTGGAGACAAAATTGGTAACTAGCGATTTCGAATCGAGAGACCCACCCACAATCTGCTTGACTTGGCCATTGTGGATATCGATACACCCGGTGAACAAAGTCATAAAATTAGGTAATCAAATTTTTTCATTTATGAAATTTCAGTTACATTAGGTGTATGGAAGAACTATTGAGAAAACAGTTTGAAGCGCAGTTTGGTGACGAGTGGAGTCAACCAGTTGTGAGGAGGGAGGAGGATAAGGATGAGGGTGAGGGTGAGATAGAAGCTGGTGGGGGCGAGAACGGTGATCAGAATGAGGACGGCTCTGGCTCTGGCTCCGACTCTGGTTCCGACTCTGACGCCAGTGATCTCGCCAGTGACAGCCCCAAAGTCGTTAAACACACTGAAATTAGCGCACAGACCACCACCAAACACCGTCGACAGTTTATGAGCGCTACCGCACCCCGCGAACCCCAGGTGCAGCCCATCAAGCAGACCAAAGAGGATGAAGATAACCTCGCAGACGATCTCGCGCTGCAACGTCTAATACAAGAATCGCACATTCTCGATAACCAGCGTCAATTCTCTGGTGCTGATGTTTCGTACGGGGACCCGCTCGAGCAGGTGGGCAAGACGCGGCTGGCCATCATGGAAGCGCGTCTAGCCAAAGCCGGCGCCAAACGCAAGACACAGGTGATGCCCATGCACATTGCAAAAGGCATCAAAGCCAAGCAGCTCGATCGCTCCTCCAAGCACAAGGAGTACGCCAAGGAGGCCGGCATTGTGCTCGCCAAGGAGAAGAAGGTGCGCAAGCAGCGTGTGCATGATAAGGGGCTCAAGATTAATTCTGTGGGCAAGGAAACGGCGCACGGAATTGTTTTGAGCGAGCGCGAGGTGTCGAGGGTGAGCAGGGGCAAAAAGAGGAGATAGCGGAGCCGACGCCCGAGCGGAACCGTAGGTGGAAGCGACGGCGGAGTCTGGTGGTAGCCACCCTGGAAGTGACCCTGGCCACCCTCCTGACGACCACCCGTTGCCCCTGACGGCCACCCTGCCCACCCTGACGGCCACCCATGCCAGCGCGACCCAGGACCTTCTCACCAGACGCGTAAAAGGAACCCAAATTAGCATTAATGTAGCATTAGCATTGTCACTAGTACTAGCTGTGGGCTGGTAGGCCGCGTCATCTGGTAGGCCACTGCCCATATCCTGAGTAGACGCACCCTGAACCTCAGAAGCTGCCACGCCGGTGAAGGAGCATTGAGCGTCATAGTAACTAACCTGCTTGATTCTTAGTTTGGGTGTCAGCTCAGAGAAAGTGGGGTACTACCTCCCCTGGTATGAGCGGTGGGATGAGCGGGAGCTGAGGAGGGCGTGGAGTGCCAATTGTACAGAATTCGCGTCATGTGCGCAGTGAGCCTGAATTAGGGTGGCCGTGGGTCTGTCGACCGCTCTTACAACCAGCGCTTACCACCAGCTCTACACTATTTATCCTATGCGCCCCCTCGAGACATTCGCAAGACAAAGCGCTGCGCTCCCGGATACTAGCTGTGGCCAACTCGGGTGCCCCTGAGGCATGCGTTGATAGCCTCCAGCGACTATTGGCCCCATAGCAACGTAAATCTTCACTCTGGTGATCCACTTGGACGCGATGCTGGAGCCACTTTGTCGACTGTTTGGGCAGCCGGGGTGACTGGCGAGATGGGCAGCGCAGCGGGTTGTCGGGTTGCAACCTCAAACTTGCTCAATCGTGTTTTGCCGCAAGTGGAAAGCTGCAGCGATGCAAAAGATGCGAAAAAGTGCTCATGAGTTCGAAAACAAAACAAAGTCCAATATTCAAGCCATGACACAAATACAACGCCAACGATTTGCTTATTCTTCCAAGAAGCGTGCCAAAAAGGCGCAAATCGAGGCGAAGAACTAGCAGGTCTCGTCTTATCTAGTCTTGGCAATTTCCAGATTCTTTGGACAATCGAGCAGTCCATGGCGTGAACACACCAGTGAGCCACGTCAGGAACCTAAAGGGAACCCAGAGGGAACCTAAAAGGCTGCTCTGAGGACCAGATCGCGAGCCCTTCCCAGCGACCACCAACGCGCAGTTCTTTCAATCGGCAGAGGCCATAAATCATTTGCTTAATTTCGTAAATTTAATCAACAACGCCTCCCATATTTGTTTGGCAGATGGCTATACGTCTGGGTGAGCATGGCCGTTGATGTGAGTGTTGGGTTGAACTCGTTGCCGCCAGTGAAGTTTTGCCAGTAGGAATGGATCACGTAGGGCACGCTAAAGCTAACATACGCGTTTACTGATCTGGTGCTACATAACCAGAGCTTGGCACAGCGTGGCTCAATCGGACCCAGACTCGAGCACCCGACTCGAGCATCCGACAGCTCCGGGACGCCGTATTGCTGGTGGGTGAGGTATACCATGACGGCCTCCCGCTCACCGCCCGCTCACCGCCCGCTCACCGCCTCACAGCCAACATGCCCGGATGATCCACGTCACTGGGTCAAGGGCTGGTCAGGACCGGCCATGCTTCAAATAGAGCTCCATGGAGACGTATAATCTATCTACTGGAGCCATTAGTCTACCTAGCTAATACAGTACCATAGGCCTGTTGGCAAAACCTGGGCAACGGGCACTCAGCCGCCGGTGCTCGCGCATAAAGCTCGGGCATACGCCTACAGGTACGTAGGTCTTTAAGCTAGCGCTGTACCCTGAAGCTGCAGTGCTCACATGGATCGGTCCATTCGGTTATCCGCTGCAGAGAGCGGCTGCCATCGCTTAGAGATTGAATGGCTCGCGTCACGGCACTTGTGGACTCAGACACCGCATACTCTAGGCTGGCACCAACCATCGAACGACGATGAACGATGACTGAATGGGTGCAATTGTTTGTGCAATTTTTCAATAATCAGATCGCCAGACTGGAATCCATCAGGCTAGCTCCAGGGCCGCTCAAGAAAGCTCGTGCGGCCGCCACTGGGATTCGACAGCCTGACGGTACAATCGCTGGAGCCAGCTGCAAAAAATAGTGAAGTTGCTCGTCCGGGCGCGCGCTCGTGTCTGGGGAAGCTGCGTCGCCTGTACTGGGTCGCTCATACCCCTCTGAGTCGCCATCTCCTTGATGGACGGCTCCCTGCCGCGGCCTTCCAGTAGTGGTAGCCAAGTAGCCGGGCAGCTCCTCAAGCTGCTATCTCAAGGTGAAAACGCTGAAAATGGAGGATTAGGACCTGAAGTGGGCCGCAATGCCACAGACGGCCTCTCAAGGCTACCAGCTGTAGGGGCTCCCTAATGGCCAGCCTAAACCTGCCAGCTGGGGACTTTAGGCCACACCAGGCACTTGGTGCCGGTAGCTACCGGCACCCGAGACGCGTTATCAAGTGACCTCTCCTGTGAATCACGCGATTCCCTCTGAGTCGCCGAGATAACGCGTTGGTCGAAGCCCTTTAGACTCTCCTCAGTCACCATACTCAAGACTGGTCGCACAAGGCTACTCAGAGCAATATGGGATACACTACAATAGTGCATTTGCTCTGGTTATGAGCAAACCGGCGCTTCCTGGGCGGAGGGGGATACGGCATACAATTGGACGTCACTGCTTTCCAAGTGGTTGAGACGTCCAACCGTACGTCGTATCCGAGCTGACAGCCTAGCAATATAGCCTCCTTCTGTCTGCTCAGCGGGCGAATGTATCCTTATAGTGAGTCGGATTGGTGACGGAACCATGTAGACCAAGTAATGGAGGGGAGCAGTGGAGAAGTGCCAAGGGAGGAGGTAGAAGTAAGGGATCCGTAGAGAGGGATAGTTAGTGCAGGGAGGGGGAGTTGTGGAGGTGCCTCGGCAGGTAATTCTGCCTGGTCACGTACCGGCACATGTGGTCCCCTAGGCTTTCTGGTGGGCCCTTGCCGCCTTCTGGTGAGTCAAAGCGAGAGGGTCCACCAGAATGCACACGGCCCAGACTTTCACCCATGCTTTTCCAGTCATAGTCTTGCTGTGTCTCTGACGGCTGACCTTCACTCTTATTTCTACTTGAGATCTGCCTTCAGTGCATTCCCATATCTTGGCTAAATATGCATTTCTTGTATTATAATCTGGCTAAAAGTGATCGTGGGCTCCGATCTGGCCTGGTGGCAGCGTTAGCAGCGAATCTGGGCACCTGGGTGACGGGGCGGAGACCACCTGAGGCAGTTGGTACAAGCTTACAGAACATTTGAGGCTATTCTAGAGTAAATATCTAATTTTGACGCGTGTAAATGGAAGCAGCAGGTAGGGCAGCCGTCTGAGACGCGTCTGGGTGCTGGGTGCTGGGAGAGGCCGCTGGGGCTGCTAAAAATCGGCAATCAGAGACATCTAAATATTTTATCAACTCTTAGGCCTGACTCTGTCCCATCTCCTCCATACACTAGACCATCTGGCTAGACTGGTGTCCGGTAGCAGTGCCAGGCTCTGTCCAGCTCCACTGGCCGGCTCACACCTCCAACTCAACGAGAAAGCTCATTACTATATACAGATATCCCTTCTCCAGCTAACTACTCTTTTGTTATGCTCAGCAGGTCAACCAGATCCTCAAGCGTCAACTCGTCGAGATCCACGCTATCCACGATATCCCAAATCAGAATCTTGTCTGGGGACGTCAAAACTGTGCCAATCGCCCTGAACAAGTAGCTGCGAAAAATAGTGCCCTTGCGGCTGACCCCCAGCCACAGCTCGCACAAGTCGGTGCAGTTGTACCACGCGTCCTTTACGAGATCCCCGAGCGTGAGCTCCGGAGCATGCTTTTTCCAGCGCGTCATGACCACTTTGAAGCTCACATCCAGGGACCCGTAAAACGCCTCAATGTCGTTCTCGAGATCATCGTAGAGGTCGTCTCGGGGAATAAAGTGTTTGAGCACCTTCCATCCGAGCGTATCATCGGCGGTGTAGATGCAATCGAGGTTCATATCAACGAGACCCGACCGGTGCAGCGCGAGCTCCACGCAGTACACCCATGACTTGTAGTGCGAGTGGTCGAGTTTGGTTATTGTTTTTTGCAGCCGCTGGACGATTTCGGGGACTCTGATGTCTGGCTGCTTGCTCAGAGTGTCTCCGTCGAATTTGCGGGCACCCATCTCCTCCGCCTCGCCAAACAGACCACTCAGGAGCTCCTGCGCCTCGACAAACTTTTCGTCTCCACTAAACCTGACCTCTGCACACCCCGCGAGCTCTTCCCGGACCAGTCGCTCGTACAACCGTTGGCGCCGCTCGGTCTGGCTGATCTTCTCCCTGACCGTGCAGTCCCCCGCTGGAGCATCAGGATCGCATTTCCGCAGGGCACGGAGCTCTGAGCGGCAACGCGACGCGTTTCTTGCCCCAAATAGAGCCAAATCTAGCGTGTTGCACTTGGCATTGATACGGGCGACCGCCGCGTCGACCTCGTGTTGCTTATCCTCAAAGTCCATAAAGTACACCCCAAAGGGGCGTCTTTTAAGTAGGCGGAGAGTTAGGTTGGTGCCTGCAGGTACATTAGGTTCGACGCCATATGCACGTTGTATGCACGATGCTGGTCGATGCTGGTCGATGCTGGCCTGGCACGTTAAGCCCGTTGCGTCAAGGCCAGCGTCAGTTTTCATGGAATTGGCTTTTTGTTGTCACCGAAAGCACCCTTGGCCCATTGGCCGGTGCCAGGAGCTCCACTTGGCACCGTTGGTCGACTGGTGGATCTCGCTGATCTCGCTGCCACCGCTGCCACCGCTGCCGCTGCTACCACCCCGCAATTAGATTTCCAGCCAGCGTCTCAAGTGCTGGGTTTCAGTAAAGTTTGCGACCGGCTGCTAGGTCCCTCTAGAGCTCACTCGCCCATTCAAGGCTCACTCAATGGTGTAGTGAGTATCACAATCGCACGAGTAGTAGCCAACTGCAGCCTCCTTGATAGTCTGTGTCAATGGCCATTACGGTGTTCAGTAAAGTGCCGTGTCACCATCGGGAGCTCGTGGATAGGCTGCTGTGGTAGGCAAGCGAGCAGAAATCCATATAGCTAACTCAAAATGAATAATTATTACTCGTAAATGCTGCAGGGTACCACTAGCACTTGTTAGAGTCTATCACTTCAATGTGCTCTGGTGCCCTGGTCCCATTGGCGTCAAAGGTCATTCCTACGATACGGCGCGCGATTATACATAATTACTGCAATAAACTACACAAGGGCAGTAGGACTAGCTACCGAGTACTGCGTTTATCATAGTGTATTGGATTCCTGAAGGTAGCGAGAGGGCCCTTGAAGACACGAAGGCTAAAGGAGTAATTTTGGCGACTAGAGATCAATTAATTAGATAGGCGTAGAAACCAGTTTAGTATTCGAAGGCTGTAAAGAACTAACAAATACAAAGAAATATCGATATATACATACTCTGGGCCAGCCTAATGAGGTAAATAGGTGATTCCTGCAACTGGATAACACTGGGATCTCACCGTCTCATAGTCCGCATGAGGCCTGATAACCTGCCACTAACCCCAGGAATACTTCCATTCACCAAAGTCACCAAATAATGGAAGCATCCGGGCGGACCCCTGGGCACATGATCCGAGAAGCGGGTCCCGTACCAGCCCCTTGGGCACATGATCCGAGAAGCGGGTCCCAGCCAATCGGCGAAATCACATGTCAAGAGCTCTCTGAGGCAATAGGGATCACTGCTAGATATCTATATATTCGAATGCCTCTGTTATAGATTGCCTTTAGGCCGCCTCGCTATCATGTGGGTCCCTAGATGCAGGCAAGGGTGACCCCTGTAAGGACCCGCTAACTTGATATATAAGTGGTCGATACCCGCTCATGTACCACCCATGACTGTCATTTTAAGCGAGGATATATGGTACATGGTAGCGCAGCATCTTGAGCCCAGTCCCGTCGACTATGCCCGGCTGGCAGCAGTCTCGAAAAGTTTCAAGAGGATCTTCACCAGCGACACTCTCTGGAAACGCCTGGACCCGTATGGTGTTGGGGAAGACATTTTCAACACTTTTCGCCACGAGTGCAGCGCCGAGGACCTCAAGGCAGTTGCGCTTGTTTGGAGAGAACGCAATGATTTAAAAACTGATTTGAACCATGACTTGTTTACGAATCTCTATGTTTACCTTGGCTATCTGCTGTCTGACCTGTGGAATAGACGCGGAGTCCCCGAGACAATTACCAGCAAGCACCTGATGCTCACCTTGTTGCCTCTGCTGCCTGACCGCTGCTTGCACACATTTTTTGCGTGTGTGTTTAAGCAATTGGCCCCTGAACTGCGCAACGACCGTGACATTGCGTATGCTGCCTGCGCAAGGGACGGGTGCGCGCTCTCATTTTTCCCGACATGCAACAACGATAGAGGCGTGGTGCTCAAAGCTGTGGCCACCGGGTGTCCCCATAATGCGTACTGCCCTCTCATGATGGCCAGTGACGAGCTCAGAAACGACTACGAGGTTGTAATGACTGCTGTACAGAGGGACGGCAGGTCACTGGAGCACGCCCGCCGCCAAGTCAAGAGTGAAGAGGCTATTATCAGAGCAGCCATTGATAACAATCCTTATGCGCTCCAGTTTGCAGAGGAAATGTGCCGAGACTGGGTACTCGAGTGCGTCGGAAAACAGCCCGGCGTGTTGACAACGCTCAACCCCCGATATACAGATGATTTGGAGGTTGCCAAGGTGGCTGTTACAGCTGGCTGGTACGCTATATACTTTGTCTCTGACCGCCTGCAAAGAGACCACGAGGTCCTTATGGCCCTGGCGAAAAACCACCCGGAATCTATAGCTTTTTTCCTGAGCGGGGATGTCGATCGCGAACGCCATAAAATTCGCCGGGGTCTTGTTAGTGCTGGGTTTCTGAGCGAGGAAGAGTACGAGGCGACGCTAGACCTCCCGCTGCAGAACCTATTTATGTAGTCAAGTAGTCTCAACGGCGTTATCAAACTAAAGCTTATAGAGATAGAAAACTGTTGTGCAAGCGGGCGTTACTCGCTACTAGCCAAGGAGGGGGGCCGAGGAGGGCTGGTTCTCTGTCTGCCTCTATGAATGCACTCGCCATAGATCCACTTGCCACCTGACTGAGTTGATGGCTCCAAACAGCTAGAATTAAAGGCGCTGCTACATGGAACACGTGTGGAGTACCGCAATCTCAGCCTGAGCATTTACAGGCGAGAAAGTGACGGTGCAACACATCTGCTGCGATGTTGAATCGTTTAGCGGTCAATTTTATCGTTGGTGGCCCGAATAGCAAGCCATTTGGCAGCGGAAATGGAGGACCTGAGCATTGATACTGAGGGCACTGCTGCTTCTCTTGGTGGCGAATCTTAAACCATGGGCTCTGGAATGTACTGGAAAAGCTCGGCATTAGCAGCCGATTCCAGAGAATGCACTGATATGCTCTGTGGGGGCTTCCCATCAAGCAGCTCAGAATGTCGTTTCAGCCAGTTTCACCGAGCTACACCTCCACAAAAGGGTGGGATGGAGACACCAGATATTTGGAAGGCTCACGCGGCCGGGGCCACACAGGGGCCACGCTTGCGGCTTGAAGCAGTTTCACTAGTTAGCTATGTATTTACGCGTCAGAGCCCTATAACTAGTAGCAAAAGTGCCTTGGGTTGGAGGCGGCCTTGAGGGGATGAGCTAGGGGGTGAGCTTGGTGGTGAGGGATTGCCGTTAGAGCCGAAGGTTAGGGCCTACGCGGGGGACCACCAGTCCACCAGTCCACGGGCTCTGACGCGTCTATGGTGTGTGTTCAGTTTAGCTGCTAGGACTGGGGCACCTGTTGCGGCCGGCACTACGCGCTGAGCGCTACTTGAGAGTCGCCTCCTGGTGGCACGGCAGGTGTCTGTATCCAGGATACGCGGCTACTGGCGGGTCAGCTGGAGGCGATTCTAGGAACGCGTTGGCGTCTGCCCAGCTGGCACCTGATCCGGCAGTAACCTGTCCGCTGGCACCTCCTCCTGCTGGCGCCTGTCCGCTGGCACCTCCTCCTGCTGGCACCTCCGGCTGGCACCTCCGGCTGGCACCTCCGGCTGGCACATATTTTGCCTCTCCGGGCCTCAGCGGCCCTAGGAGGCGGGGCCAGCCCTCACCTGTGGGGCTGTGGGGCCATCTGCCGCAATTTATCATACAAAAAACACGTCAACCGCTCGAGCGCTTCCACTCTCTGCTTGAGGTCCCCCACCTCCAGGCTCCCACTCTCCCCCACTGCCCCCACCGGCTCCCCCTCCATGGCCACCGGCTCCCCCACATCCAACTCGTACTTGGAGACCCTGTCCGTGTCCAAAATCAGTTTATTTACGAGAATTTCCCGTTTGCATTTCCCGTAAACTTTCCCGACCTCATAATTACATTCACTGCAGCAAACCACCTGGCACGACCCGAGCTGGTCATTTAGGGTGGTAGGGATCCGTGGCAGCGAGGGTTTTCCGGGTCGTTCAGGTTCCAAGACCACGCCGTTGAGGTCTTCCATTTCTATTTGGCCAGCAGCCGAATCGGCGAGGATTTTACGGCATTTGATGCACTGGTAGAGGCTGATCGAGGGCATCTCTAATTAGCACTATTAAGCACCCAAGATGACTACAATTAGCACTCCCAAGATGACTACGTACGAGCAATCCCAAGATGACTACAATCAGCACTTCCAAGATGACTACAGACTCAATCAGCACAGCTTGAGTCTGCGTGCCTGCAGCCGCCACAACTATGCGTCATGAAGGGGGTCGAAAATGGGCGTGTTATGGGGCTCGCTTGAGGTTGGTGTTTTGAGTGTATAGGTAAACCGGTGGTCTCTGATATTTTTGATGTTTATTTGGCCAAAAACGGGCGACTTCCCGTTTGGCATGTGGTGACGCTCACATGCACGCCACAACTGTGCATACGGTACTCGGTTGGAGGCCAAGCACTGTAACAAATGTAGACATTTTCTATGCTCTATATTCTATGTTCAGTCTGGATCCTTGCTACCTCCCTGGCACTCCTAACAAGTTCAGGTGGGCTGACGGGAATGCGTTGGCAGTTTCACATATTGCACTGGAATACTCTCGACTAGCCGGCCTACCTGGGACAGATCTACCCCGGGCTCCGCAGCCACCTAGCAGCCACACACGGCACGCCCGTAATCTCGACGCGGCCTTGGATGGAGACCGAAGCCAGGTCACCCTTCGGCCCAGTACTCCAGCGGTCCGTCAATCTGTTTTATGTATACATAAATCAAGCCTATAAATCAGGCCATAAATCAGGCCTATATACCAAGCTATAAACGTCAGTTGTAGTTGCCAGGCATAGCCCTCCCCTCTACCCTGCTACTAGAATCCTCAATATAGCTAGTAGGAGCTCCTCTAGTAGCTCCTCTAGTAGCTTCACCCAGTTTAAGGATATCTAAACAGTGGTGCAAAACTACTCTCTACTGTCTACATCCAGTGGTTAATCGGTCATGACTGGTTGACAGAGTAGGATATCCACCCTCGCGGTTCGCAGAGGCAATAGGGTGCTAGTTCAAGCTGGATTGTGTTAATTTGTGAATTCAGAGAATTTGGAGAACATTTTAGCTAAACTGCGGCTGGTGCGGCTCCGGTGCGGCTGCGGCTGCCGAGTAGCGGTTTGCCATCTGCGGGGGCTAGCGGCTCTTTAATACACGCATTGCCCTCCTTTCCAGCTAAACTCTACACTAAACTAGATAGATCGCGGCTATTTGCGTAACTCCAGATTTCAGCCTCTACGGCTGTCTACGGCTGTACTCGGTTATACCACCCGGCCGCCCAATGTTGGGCTAATCCGAGTTATCTAATTCATGGATTCACATCAACGAATCTGACGTCCTTTGACGCGTTCACGCTGCGTTTTAGCTTAAACTGTGCGGCTCCGGTGCGGCCGAGTACCCATCAGCCTCCCCCCGGTGATTCGCCTCTCTAACTCCAAAATTATCTTTATTCGGGCCAAAGAATAAATTGAGAAATTGAGAGCCCGAAATTTCGCCTTGTTCGTGCATGGAGTAGCCGAGGTGAGCCAGTGCCTTTGGAGTATCCGAGACACTCGGCACGTGCCCCTTCAACAGGACGCTGTAGGTACCACTCTGCTGGCTACTGACCGGTGCTCAAGTCGCGTCGCCAAGTCGCGTGGCCTTCTCTCAGAGTTGGGCCGTCACTGTCCACCTCAGCTCAGCCAGCCCCGTAGCGCAATGAAATAACCTCTGGCTAATGTCCAGCTGGCGAAAAGGGTACACTTTACTCTGCTGGTACTGTGCGGGTGCTGTGCGGTCGTATCGCGCTCATCATTTAATGCCAGGAACTACGGAGGCCAAGGAGTGTTTTGTGGCGCGTTCCAGCCCCTGCTCCAGTATCACGCTATCATGCACCCAAACTTAAGAATATATGTAGATATAGATTGATATATGGAGACAAGATAGCCTGATTGCGCGGTTCCGGTGCGTCTGCGGCTCGGAGTACCATTGTTCTCGCCATCTGCGCGCGTTAGAGGCTCTTTAACTCCAACACTGCCCTCTTTCACAGCCTAACTCTTTATCAAACTGAATAAAATGCCTGCTATTTGCGTAACCCAGGTCAGCCTCTGGCTCTCAGCCGCGTCCGTGAGTGCCCATCACACCGATCCTGCGCCCAGATTCTACACTAGTAGAGACTGTGCTAATTCGTATGAGTATACAAAAGAACTTGAAGCGCTCTCACGCTACGTTTAACTAGACTCTAATCGGAGCACCCGTCAGTCGGAGTGCCTGTGAGCTCCCCACAATTACCTGTAGGCTTCCCACATGTGCGGCCTCTTTAACTCAAAACTAGCTCGATTTTATTTCTATATTTGCACAAGAGGTCATTGCCTGATAGGTGATAAGTGCCTGGCTCCACCCAGCCCCGGCTCCAACCCAGCAGCCTCACTCTCAGCCCCCAGTGGCTCCCACCCAGCTCTCCCAGTAGCTCACTAAGACAAAGCCTATAACCCAGAAGCTCACTAACGCTCACTAAGGCCCACCAAGGCCCACTAAGGCTCCCAGCAGACCCAGCCTTACCTAGGCTCACTGGCCCCCACCCCACAAGTCCTTCCCAGCCATCCCATCACCAGCTGACCCCTCCCAGATGTCCATCAACGCAGCATTCGTTAAAGCAATTACTACAATTAAAACCCTAACTAAAAGCCCCAACCAGCTAGGAAAACCACCCGTAGAACGCAAGACCGTCCTCTACGGCCTGTACAAGCAAGCAACCGAAGGCGACGTCCAAGGGATAATGCCGAGGCCGAGTGGCAGCTCGCCGCAAGCCAGGGCCAACCAGAGGAAATGGGATGCATGGAAAGCCCAGCAAGGGTTGTCCAAAGACCAAGCAAAGCTTAAATACATTGAGTTTTTGCTCGAGACGATGAAGATGGTAGGGAGCGATGGTGAGCTGTTACGGGGGTTGCAGGTTATTTATGAGGAGGCACTCAATGGCCAAGCACTCCAGGGCCTTGAGGGGAAGGTACTCCAAGGCTCAGGTGGTCAGCCCGGTGGTCAGCCCCAAGGACAGCCAGGTCCAGCACAGCCGGGTCACCCCCCACAGCAAGGTAGAGCACAGCCCTCCCAGCTCACTGGCCCCCTCCCTGGCCCCCTCCCTGGCCAGCCCGGACCTCTCCAGTCCTCAGGGCCCATCCCCTCGGGGCCCATCCCAGGCCTCCCCGGCCAACCCTTCGCCTCGGGCTCAGGGGGGCACAACCGCACATACTCCACCACCTCCTCCGCATACACCCAGTTCCTCCGGCGACCAACCTACTCTGAATTCGGCCTCAGTATCGGCGACCGCACCGAACGCATGTCCGAGACCAGCGACCTGCCCAACGACCCCGGCATCCACTGCGATACCGGCTCCCCGCTAGTGGACCCCAACTGGCAAAGCAACGTGTCCTGGCAACTGGACACCATCACAGAGGAGATCAACTCGATACGGAGGCGGTACGAGCCGGAACAAACGCCCAGCAGGGGACCCGCAGACCCCAGCGAATCAGCCCTCAAGAGGCTCGCAGTTTTGCTTCTCGTGTATGGGAAACGGTTTTTTGCCCGGTTGGCAGTGGATACTGCTGCTCTGACGCTGTTTTTGGTGGTGGTCAGAGTGGTCCAGGGGTCGCCGGTGGTTATGAGGAATATACCATTTACGAGAAAACTGTTTAGTGTTTTGGGCAGTGTGGTTGCGGTGGTGCTCAGGGAGGTGGGGTTTGAGATTAGGCCGAGGACTGTCCGGAGGCCGTAGGCCGGAGGAGAGTCCGAAGCCCCTAGAGCGACCGAGAGGCGACCGTAGGGAGCCCCCTAGAGCGACCAAAGGGAGTCTCGGAGGGGCAAAATATGTCAAGCCGTGTAATTGTGCCAGCCCTATTCCTGCCAGCCCTATTCCTGCCAGTCGTATCCCTGCCAGCCGCGTAGGCTGAATATGTCCAGCCCCATAGGCCGAATACGCCAGCCGTCCAGGTGCCGTTCAAGTGCCGCGTTCCACGACCCTGCTTCACTCGCTCACCCGGTGCTCACACCACTTCTACTCAGGCCATAATTTACACTCAGCTGCAAGTAGCATCAGCTTTCAGGCTCGGCTCTACCCTCACAGATCAGAGGCGGGAGTGCCAGCCAGGTTTAGTTATATAGCAGCTAACGATTTAGATGACTGTGAGGCAGTAAGTGGGTGCCCGTGCCCAGTACCCTCTGAGTAGTCGCCTGTAGGCTGTACACCTGCCGTCGCTTTATGCACCTAAAACGCAAGGCTATATCACAAATATGCCCGGTCAAATTACCGGCCTCCTCATAATACTCAGGAAAGCCGTACGTGGTCTTGGAGCCATCAACCAGCGGTTCTTGTATCTTCCAAAGGCGGGTCAGTGAGCAGGAGTGAGCAGGAGTGAGCAATTCACTAGGTCCTCTCCACCTCATACCTCTAACCTCTGGTCGCCTCCATCTCGAATTCTATTTAATCAGTGTATATGGCTTGATCTGGGTGGATTTTTAGAAACGGCTCCTCTAACCATCTGGCTGCCTTTCAACCGCCCTCTGACTGCCTTTGGCCGCCTTCTGTACTGACTGACCTTCCCAAGCTCAACTTGTAATACCTTTACCAAATCCTCTACTACAGATGCTATCTGAGACTCCTCAGGGGCACAATATACTGGTGGGGCTCGAGAGCGCTCGAGGGCTATTTTAGGGAGGACGTTTAGCATTAGTGTAGGGCAGGAAAAGTGAAGGGCGACGTGTATAGTAGAGTGATAGCTATCAAAAACTCAGGGGTTTAGCAGGGATCCCACCGGTTTAGCAGCTGTGACAGCCAAGGCAGCCAGGATCTCAGTGCAGCCATCAGTACAGCCCGTAGCAGTTATCGAGTTAAATTACATGCTTGGTCTACCTCTACCCACCCACTCGAACCTCTCTAATTAGTGAATTTCGGTCTGCTGAAGGGCTGGTCTATTAGAGCGAGCTGCTTTGATACGACGCCACTGTAAACCTGTGTCAATTTCTTCAGGTGGTATATTCTAGATTATCTTCGAACCACTGTGTTTTTAAATAATAAGCGGTCACGCACCCACAACACCGGATGCTTGAGCATACCATCGGTGCTACCAATGCTCACTACTCTATTCTCTGCTTCACTGAAGCATACGGTGGACACACGTGCAGACCTCACACGAATGCCAATTTATTGTTTGATACCTTGCTTCACCCGTAGTTGAGGTTACGCAGTAGCATCCTACTCCACTTCCAAGGAGCTCCCTCTCCAGCTTTCACCAACCATTTCTGCTGAAACTTCTGCTCCTTTGAGGGTCTCTTAGATAGTTCAGAGGTACCTCACATTTGGCTGTTCTACGGGCACCCCCGCTCGTGCGTACTGGAGGGTATCCACAATTCTGGTGAGTTTACGGCACGGATAGCCCTGTACACTGACGCGAGCTCAATGTACGCCTCCCATTGTCTGCACCAGCATGATCCCCGGTCGTTGCCTGCTCCCTTTGTTTTTGAGCGGTCTTATTTGCACAGATCTTGAGCTCTTTATATAGATTGGTACTGTGTCAGTCTGAGGCTACCACTCTCAGCAGGCAGCTATTTTCTGGTTTGGATGTTAAAGTCAAAAGAAAAGCGCGTTTTCGGCTACACCCCTAGATGATGTTCGTATCGCTGTTGCCTACTTGGCCCTACCTACGGCTAGTGATGTTGGCGTAGACGCATATCTGTTATCCGGTTCCAGCTCAAGTCAAGCTCCTGAAGTAGGTATCGAGACTTTAGGCCTGGCACGTTGCACCCGCACCGCTTGGGATTCGAGATCGTTGCGCGAGATTCGCTCGGAAACGGCACGGTGGTTGTGTAGCTATTACGCGTTTGACTCGTCTTTCCTCCACAAGCAGCGTGTATTTAGGCAGATAATTACTCGTGGTATAGTAAAATCAAGTTAGATGTATAGATAATCCGCAAATCCCGACAAAATGGTCCAATAGTAGATATCTGAAAGGATGTTCATTTTGAGCACCAGCGGCAGGGGGCTCATTCGGAAGCTGGACACCACGCTGGAGCATTCTCGCTGGTTTCCTTATGCGCATGCTTTAGCTGTCCGGGCTCGCTTTGGCAGTAGCAGTGAAGCCCCTGTGTCTTGGTAGCATTGCCAGCGAGTTCCTCTGGTGCCGACCAGCTTGGTGCCAGGCTTGGTGCCAATCAGTTTGGGAGCTAATTGCGTCACTAAACACTGACGGATTCCCCGAGCGATGCCCCGAGGAGCACCCGGATGGTTCCCCAACCTGCACACGTTCAAGTGACGCGACCGACTCATGTACGGAAACGCTCTTGTGCTCACAATTGTTCAGTACTGTGGTCTTGCATCTGAAACAGCGTGTAGGAGACGCTTGGTAGCCTGATCGCCACCACACGCGAAAGCAGAAACGCATCCTCCAAAATAGCTTCCTCGGCCATGGGGGCACCAGGAGCTTCATCTGCCTGCTCTTCCCTTGCAGCTTGCCTACAGCCCGAGGTTTTGCGCCTAAATTTATATAATTTTAATTAGCGTAAATGGAAACTGCGAAAATGGCGGCCACCCAGAGTCGAGACGCAGGGCCCGGTGAGCCTACAGCAGCCACTAGCAGGTGGACCGTAATTAAGCATACGATACCAATGCCAGCGGCCGTTCTCAGTGTCTTTTGCGTAACTCAGCATCTCTTTTGAGCTTCAAGATCGCGCCAAGCATCACAAGGCATTGCCAAACCAGCGGCCTCGCCAGCCCACAGAGTCATGAAAGCGCGTCTCAGCGCGATACCGAGGAAGCACCGGCACAACGTCGTTATCATCGCATCTGCTTCAATATAGTGATACCCTGAGTACAAAGTCGAGCCTGTGGACCAAATCGCAAATATCAGTCTGGTCTCCTTTGAGTAGAGCGTTGTAGAGAGCCACCATGGACTGTCAGAGCCGTGGTCTCGTGGATACGACTGCAGATTGCGGCAGCCGCTGTGGCAGTTTAGTCTAGTAAGGCCCTACCGTTCGATATTTGCGAAAGAGCCATTAGAGATTGACCAGCGTGGAGAGAGGCCTGCTGGAACGATACCGCAGTGAAACATTGAGATGCTCAAACGCATTTTGTACGGTTAGGAGTAGTGATGGCTTGTTGCGCTAAAGTAACCTCATCGTCCAAGTGGGCACACCAGTACGGACTTTACGAGCTTTGCGTGGCCCAGTGGCAGAACACCTGAACGCCTTGATAGAGCAGCTCCGAAGCGAGGCCACGAGGGCATAACGAGATCCTGGAGATTGAGACACGAGTTAACTCGAGTGGCCAGGATGATCGAGGCCTGTTCGGTATAGCACAGGTGGTTGTGGGCCGCTAGCCGCTGGAGCTGGCAACCTTCAGCTGGTGACCTATAGCTGGCGGCCTTCTGGGGATAACCCTCCCAAGTATCGCATTCCGCAACCTTCTCAACTAACTAACAAATACGCTAAATACGGGCCAGGGCCACCTCTACGGCTCACCCGGCCGTCTCCAACCCCTTAGGATGTCTGTGCGCGCCCGTGCTTGTCTCCAACCGCCTTAGGATGCCAACCAGCCATCTCACGCGGCTGCCTGTGGGCGTCTCCAACCGCCTTACGCGGCCACCCAGCCATCCCACGCGGCCTTGTCTCCAACCACCTTACGCAGCTCTACCTGAATCCACCTGTCAATAGTGCGGATGGGGTTGGAGGAACATGTTAACCAATTAAACCTCCAGGAAACCAGCCCAGACGCCCCAGAGAGCTTAGAGGGCAGCTCACCATCGGTCCCCCCCTCAGCCTCAGCCTCAGAGCCCCTCCCCGAGACCCGGCCCCTTCGCAGCTCGAGCGTCTCGTCCACTGCCAGCTCCAACGGGACCCCGCGACGACGCACGTACCACCACATTGCGCCCGTCTCGCTTAGTGCGGGCCCCAAACGCAGCCCGCAGCCTAGCATCAGCGAGCAGTCGCCCCTCCGGCCGGACCCACCAGTCTCGGACGAGGTCGCCAGCTACATGAGCCAGCTGGCGGCCAGGGAAGCGCGCGTGGGCGAGCTGCGCGAACAGGTGAAAGCGTTACAGCTCGAGCTGCAGGCGGCCGAGTTTGATTTGGCGAGTTTCAAAAAGTCGGGCGACAAGCTGGCCAAGCACTTGAGGAACCCAAGGAGAGCGTTGGCCAGGGCCTCGACCGCGGATCTCCAAAAGGGAGTGCGCGAGAGTATCAGCAGGAGCCCGAGCCCGCAGAGGGGGAGGAAGGAGAGCCAGGTGAAGCGGGTTGTGGGGGAGATTGGGACGCAATTTTGGAGTTTTTTTGAGGATGTGAGGACGGCGGCGTTAGGGGAGGACGACGCCCGAGCCGAAGGCGAGGGTGGCGTCCGAACCGCTGGAGTCTACGCAAATGCTGGACCCACTAGCACCCCCGGACCCACATCTGGCCATGGACCCGATGGACCCGCTGGCAGTGATAGAGCCAGTCATGGTGCCGCCAGCGTGCCCGCCAGCCAAAGTGCCGCCCCCATTACCGGCCTTGGAATTTCACCCCCCAAATCGCCCCCCAAATGGCGCCCTAGCCAAAGAGAAACTTTCCGCGACCCGGACCCGAACCAGTACCTGTAGGCGGCGGCCGGGAAATTATTGGCTGTCGGTAGGTCCGCTTGCGGATCCCGGAAAATGTGGCCGCCCTAGCCTACCCGTCTGGTCCATAACACCTATATATCTGGCGCCTGGCCTGACCACGGCCGCCCAACTAGCTGTAATCACCTTCATTTAGCCAGCTGCAAATTTCAGGCGCGTGTCTGCCTGCCTGTGTCCCTAGTTACGCAAATCAGTGCTCTAGTGCTTGTTTTGAGCTGGGCCGAGCCCATTAGGGTTTGCTAGCGCGGACCAAAATGCTATAGTTTTGAGTACCTAATTGCCAAGTTGAATCGCTAGTATATGAAGCAATAACAGAACGTACACGGCTGCTTTATGCTTTTGAAAATGCGGGTCTCCTATAGCGCAAATTGTGATGTAGCCCGCATTTTAGGTGCATAAAGCGACGGCGTATGTGGCTAGTGGCTGTATACTTGTACAGAGCGTAATGATACTCCGCCTGACTTTAGAGTATTTGCCAAGTGAACTGACCAGGTCACTATTCAAGTCTCGGGCTGCGGTTTGTCCTATAAACCCTAATTATGTGCATCCCACCATCGTGTGCACCTGCTAATCCACGAACTAGACATTCTGAAGCCCAGTAGGCCCATGAGCACCTCTCATTCCTATGTCGCGCCAAGTCCCCAAACCTTGCCACCCCACCTAGCAACTTGGGGGCAGTGGACCCTATGTGGTTACCAGTCAGGAATCCGCGGTCGTCCGCCACTCTCTATCCATTGCAAGTGCTTTCGGCACTCCAGGTTAGCCTTGGTGAAGCTGCTGTGGCTGGCATCCATACTAGCGACCTCTAAGGTCTCTACTCAGCTAATCCCTTTTCTGATAAGGTTAGGGACATTTGATAGCCTGAGTACTCGTGATTAGATCGAATACACCCGCATCTATCTGAAATCTGGGCTCAGATGTTCGGGGTGGTCTGCAATCTAATAGCTTCGCTAGACTATAGGGGTTCCCAGAGCAAATGAGCTAAGCTACTCTTAGAGCTGAGCTGAAACTGTAAAAATATTGTCTATACTGCAAGTCCTGCGCCGGGCTCTGGCACAACTATGGGTTGTAGTCAAACATGAATAATGCGCTCTAGGGGAAAGGGCCGTTAATACACATAATTGAACGCTAATAACTCTAACTATTTGCTTGTGCACATCTATTTGCACCATCTCGTTGCAATGCTAATTCACAGGACTTTCCTAGCCCACGTGTCCTGTCATGTACAGAGCCCCAAACTCTCGATAATTTTCATTTTCTCCTCTCATCTGCTTCTCTCTTTGCCGGCTTTGGCGCCTACTAGCGTCCTCCCTCAGCTTTGAGTGAAGCTTCGACTGATCTGGTCAACTTGCTGGGGTTGCCACTATTTTCGTGTTTTATATAGTTTTGCACTTTATAGGTCACAGATTTAGTAGTGTCGCTGTATAACCGACGCGAAACATGCGAAAAACGCGAAAGCTGATGTGCCTGGGGACATTGACTCACTGTGCGCTAGCAAGTACCCTGAACCATTTTTTGGTGGTGTAGCCCATGATCCTGCTTGGACATCGATCTCCAGTAATTGCTAGGGGACCAGGGGTTCATGAGCGCATTGCCCCTGGTGCTTTGGTGGCCCACAAGAACCTCCAGAGTGGCATAAAAATAACCGTTTGCTGGAATGAATGCTAGAGTTAATGGCTAGAGTTAATGGGCTGATGTTTATAGAACGGTACTAGCACTTTCCACCTCAGGACACCCGATTGGTGGGTCAGCGCCTGTGCTCGGATCACTTTGGAGTAGCTAGAGCGGCCAATCCGAGCAGCCTCAATTTCGGGTGCAGCTAGTCCTCAGGCGTTGGCAGTCACCGTAGTCACCGCTACCGCAGGCTATATGGAGCTTTGCCTCTAGGGTGCCTCGTGGACACAACGACGAAATTGCCTTCACAGTGCCAGAGCCTGGATGAGCTGGTCTTTGAGAGTAAAGCGTACAACTACAGCTTGATTTTGACGTTCTGCCAGAGTCGGCGAGTTGAATGGCGAGTTGAAGCGGCTCGTGGCGACCCAGCGATCGTTGACTACGGTGCCCTCTATGCATCGCATTTGCCATTACATGCCAACTATGCCACTCGCTGGCTGAGCGGCTAGCGATTCTCGGCCCAGAAAACTAGCTGCATCGCTTATGCACTGTCGCCACAAGTGTGCATAACGGAGGGGTCAGGTTTCAGTGTTGAGGGTGTGTCACGAGGAAGCTGGTCAGGTTTTAGTGTATTTGAGGGTGCATGGACTCCTATTTAGGGAAAAGTTTTGTCCACCACTGGAGAGCGACCGCCAAGACACGCTAGCCCCGCCACAACTATGCATGAGCAGCTTCCCTCTGCTAGCCAACTTACGGAACTACACGTCCTTAACTTATATTTTACGGTATCTATTTGCAGCCACCTGGGGATACGGCCCCGGTATCAGCTAGCCGGCTACTACCTGCCGGCCACTGGTCGCCGCTCGCAGCTGGCGCTGCTCGCGCTCACCTGCACAACTCCTTGAACAGCGACTCCTGCTGGTTCATTGGCATACTGGCAATCACCCGCTTGAGGTACTCGGCGTCCACGCCACTAGGAGTAGCAACAAACGCCGTGTAGTAGAGGTACGCAAAGAACCCCATCAAAAACTGGCAGTCGAACCGGTCGGTAACACCGCCGTGGCCCGGGATTGTATCGCCGAAATCCTTGATTTTGAACGCCCGCTTGAGGCCGCTGGCAAAGAACCCGCCAAACGGAGCCACCAGGGACGCGTAGGTGGCGAGGACCAGCGAGTGCAGGTAGATGCTGGGGAAGCTCCAGGTCTCGCCAAGCGTAATGGTCGGAGCAAACTGGTGAACGTACTTGTTGATGAGGCCGACGTACGGGATGTGCCACTCGCTGGCCACAAACACCGGGTTGGGGGTGCAGGTGTAGTCGCTAAACGCCGTGACGTCGATGCGCTCCATGGGGCAGATCATGTAGCTCGAGGACGCCGAGTAGTGCGTCACCAGCACGCTAAAAATCATGGTGCACACCCACGCGCCAATGAACCCCTCGACGGTCTTTTTGGGGGAGATGGCAATCAGCGGGGTGCGGCCCATGGTGATTCCGCAGAGGTACGCGCAGATATCGTTGACGATTACGAGCGAGGCCGGGATCAAAAACCAGAAAAGGCCGTGCAGCACGTTCTCGCCAATGAAATGGCCCTGCACGACAATCATGAGCAGCGCCATGACCGTCACACAGAGCTGCGCGTACTGCTGCTTGTAAAAGCCCGGTTTAAGCGAAATCACAAAAAACATAAACCCGAGCGCATACAGAATGTACGCCAAAAACGCGTGGTACGAGGCGATACGGTCGAGCACCCAAAACGGGATTCCGACGTTGTTGAAGAATTTGAGGAGCGCGTCGCCTTCCAAATAAAACATTGTCGAGATCAGGAAGTACCACGAGATGTTGCGGGTCCACAGACCGGGGATCCCGGCGGTCTCGTCGCGTGTCACCTTCATGATCTCGCGGAACGCCAGCACCTCGAGGAACGCCACGAGCGCAACGCTCCAGAGGTGCCCGCTAAGAACTATGAGAACGAAACCGGAAATCATGGCGATCGTCCATGTTGCTCGCACGAGAAAGGTGCTCAGGAGGCTTTTATCTGGCATGTGGGCAAGTGAGCTAAGCAGGCCAGCTGAGCGTAGCGAAGCAAACGGCCTGCTTGGCGAACGCCAATGGTGTACACTAGCTTTTATTTAGTTCAAGGTGGTCGCAGTTTATGAGTTGGCAAGCGCGGTTCCGGTTCCGGTTCTGGTGCGGTTGCGGTTGCGGTTGCGGCTCTTTTGCGGCTCTGGTGCTGGTTCTGGTGCTGGTTCTGGTGGAGGTAGCAGGTGCTCCGGTTGCGCCTGGACGCTGGTATTTGCAGATTCAGTTTAAACAGCTAGCACTAGTTGATATTAGTAGCCAGTGCAGGTAGGACGCCGGTGGAGCAATGCTGCTCTAGGCTCAGCGGTGAACCCAAGGGCGCTGCTGTATTTGCTCAGTTTAGTAACTGTTTCTAGCTGATTTTAGCTGATTTAGCATGTTCTAGCGACTAGTTTGGCACATATATGGCCGCCATCGCGCAGGGCCGCCATTTGAGGGTGAGTGGTCGCTCCTGGTCGCTCCTGGTCGCTCCTTCGCTCCTGGTCGCTCCTGTCGCTCCTGGTCTCCCTACACCATGCAATAAAACGCTCCTACACGTTCATAAACCGCTAAGCAGTAGGCTCAGTGTATAGTGTGTGTTCCTGGATGGAATACCTGGCAGAAGCGCCTAGCGGTAGGGACTACTATAGGCCGCCCGGAGTTCACTACACGTGCCAGGTACAGCGCCGGTTACAGCGCCGGTTACTTTTTACATAGGAGATGCCATTATAGAGGGTCTGGCTATGAGCGAGGGTGGACGTGAGCCTTGGCGCCATCAGGTGGCCGCCATCAGGTGGCCTAGAGGGCCTGTAGAGGACCCGGTTCTAGCGCAACGTGGCAGCCACTGTTAGAGCCACTCAGCTGCCGGTTGCGCTAAGAAGTCGGGTAAACGCGTCATCTAGTTATTTTAGACGCTCGCTGTGTAGCGTCTGTAGCTAATGTGCGGTAGGCTGGACTGCAGCAGGTGAGCCAACTGGCTTCAAGTCAACTGGCTTGTAGCATAGGCGATTCAGCTATATTAGAGGTAACCTAGTGGTGTGAGCTCGGACATCAGATTGAGCAGCTCCTATTAAAATAAGGGATGCCCCAGTAGTTGAGCTAACCCATTGGGTGGTCGAGGGTGGTGAAGGTGAGTCTGGCAATTTCAGACCCACGCTCACCCCACGCTCAACTCCATTTTCACCTCAATTTTCACCTCCATTTTCATCTAGAGCCAGAGCTTCATTGTGACAACTGTGTCAGACCAGAGCCCGGGAAATCTACTTGGACTGCTTCCTGAAGATGGTACATACTAAAACTCTTGGATGCCGTCTGACAGTTGTCCAGAGGTTAGCTTCATTATTGCCCAGAATTTAGAGTAATTATGCTGTTCTGTGGACTAAACAACATCAGACGACCTCGAGTTCCGTGCAGCCGTTGACTTGGAGTATATAGCCGTTTAGTATAGCCGTTTTCATCGTCATTGTATATGAGAAGAGCTAATGCAATGCAATCCGATAGGGTTCTCTGAGATAATTGAGACTATTACTAGTTTAAGGAACTATACGTGTTTATAGTATAGTACCCTAGTCTAGGGCCAGGCCAGAACATATAGTCAATAAAGGAGTAGTTGTGATTCATCTATTTTATATTGAGATTGATAAGTCGATCGCATTGAAAAATAGAATCAAAACAAATAGCTTCATGAAACCAAAGGGCCTCGAAATATAATAGAATAGAGAGAGTAGGACATTTTCATCCTTGGGCACCCTTTGGCACTCAGCCAATCAGGTGCACCCTAAATACATCCATTGCAATTAGCCTTGCTAGCCATTTGCCACTAGCGGGCTCCTATAGCGAGCTCTATTTCTACCCACCCTATCTATCTACCTGTACCACGTGCTCTACCTGTTACCTGGCTACGCTATCGATCTGGTGTTAGGCAGATGGCACTTGGGTGGGCCAGCCTAGAGCTGACCAGTTGGACCTGAACCTGAACCCGATTCTGAGCCCTGAACCGCAGTTAGATCTACTAAAATAAATAAAATATTTAGCCCTCCCTAGCTCCCTAGTTGGCTCCCTAGTTGGCTCCCTGCCAGGCCCCCCAGGTGGCTCCCCCCTAGCCCCTGCCTACACTAATCAACTAGCAGACGTATGCACGTAGCTAAATCAGACCTGTCAAATTTGAAAATTTTGAGATCAGCAAATAGAGTCAAACACAATAAAACAATCAAACACAAATCCAATCAAATTTTCAAAATCAATGTACCCCTTTGCGGCTGTCTGCGGCTGTGAAAACCTTTCCTGCATTTTAACCCTTGCCCTGAAAAATTTTATTATATATGCCCTACCCACCGTCAAACTTTTCACAATCATGTCGAGTGAGAAATCCAACTCCATCAAAGTTCTAGGGGAGTTGTTTGACAAGCTTGTGGTGTCCACTGCGGAAAACCGTAGCGAGAACGTCACTTCTGTCACCTCCTTTGTTAACGGCCCCATCGAGGAGCACGATCTCCCCGAGAAGTTCTTTGCCGACCTCAAGGGCGCCCTCAAGGACAAGAAGGACGAGTCCAAGCGTCTTAATGCTGCTGCCGGTTTCGCTGGCATCGCCTCCTCCAAGGAGCTCTCCCCCAGCGTCGAGCCCCTCGTTGTTGCTTTGACTAGCGACGTTTTGGCCCTCGTTGCCGACAAAAACAAGGAGATTGGCGAGACTGCCGCTGCCGGTGTCAAGGCCCTCGCCGCCAACATCACCCCCCGTGCCGTCAAGGCCTTTATCCCCCACCTGACTGCCCGCATCTCTGAGTCCAACAAGTGGACCGAGAAGATCGCCGCTCTCGAGGCCGTCTCGATCCTCGTCGACACTGCCCGCGACCAGGTCGCCCTGCGCATGACCGAGCTCATTCCCGTCCTCTCGGAGGCCATGTGGGACACCAAGAAGGAGGTCAAGGCCCAGGCCACCAAGACCGCCTCCAAGGCTACGGAGACCGTCGACAACAAGGATATCGAGAAGTTCATTCCCGCGCTCATTTCTTGTATCGCCAACCCCAAGGAGGTCCCCGAGACTGTGCACTTGCTCGGTGCCACCACCTTTGTGTCTGAGGTCACCACCGCCACCCTGAGCATCATGGTGCCCCTCCTCAGCCGTGGTTTGGCCGAGCGCGAGACCGCCATCAAGCGTAAGGCCGCCGTCATCATCGACAACATGTGCAAGCTCGTCGATGACCCCCAGGTCGTTGCCCCCTTTTTGCCCAAGCTGTACCCGGCCCTCAAGACCAACTACAGCAACATCGCCGACCCCGAGGCCCGCAGCGTCACCGAGCGCGCCATCAAGACCTTGAAGCGTGTTGGTGAGATTGGCGCCGACGACAAGATCCCCGAGGTCTCCACCGCCGGTGACACCACCGTCAACCTCGCCATCCTCGAGGGCCTGCTCAAGGACAAGAAGATCGACAAGCGCTTCAACCCCATCATCGAGTACGCCGCCGCCGTTGCCGGTGACCTCATTGACGAGCGCAAGCAGGACGAGGTCGACTGGGTCGAGAGCGTGCGCCCCTTTTTGCTGGTCTTTTTGCACAACGAGGAGGCCTCTGTGGTCCTCAACGACCTCCGCGCCAAGGCCATCGCCAACATCCCCCAGAGCACCTCCTTTGACGAGGAGGACGACGAGGGCGAGGATCTCTGCAACTGCGAGTTCTCCCTCGCGTACGGTGCCAAGATCTTGCTTAACCGCACCCAGCTCCGCCTCAAGCGTAACCGCCGTTACGGTCTCGTAGGCCCCAACGGTGCCGGTAAGTCCACCCTTATGCGCGCCATTGCCAACGGCCAGGTCGAAGGGTTCCCCACCCAGGAGGAGTGTAAGACTGTTTACGTTGAGCACGACATTGACGGTGAGCACTCTGACACCAACGTTGTCGAGTACGTCTTGGCCACCGAGCCCTCGCTCACCGACGCCGAGGACGTCCGCGCCCAGCTCATTTCTTTTGCTTTCACTGACGAGATGACCCGCATGCCCATCACCTCTTTGTCTGGTGGTTGGAAGATGAAGCTCGCTTTGGCCACCGCCGTCCTGCGCAAGGCCGACATTCTCTTGCTCGACGAGCCCACCAACCACTTGGATGTCGTTAACGTCCAGTGGCTCGTTGACTACCTGACCACCTGCGGTATCACCTCCATCATTGTCTCCCACGACACTGGTTTCCTCGACAAGGTGTGCCAGTACATTATCAACTACGAGCGCTTCAAGCTCCGCAAGTACAAGGGTAACCTCAGTGTTTTCGTCGAGAAGTACCCCCCCGGCAAGTCCTACTACGAGCTCGGCGCCTCTGAGGTCGAGTTCAAGTTCCCCGAGCCCGGTTTCCTCGAGGGTGTCAAGACCAAGCAAAAGGCCATTGTCAAGGTCAGCGACATGTCGTTCCAGTACCCTGGCACCTCCAAGCCCCAGATCTCGGACATTACTTTCCAGTGCTCTTTGAGCTCCCGTATTGCCGTTATCGGCCCCAACGGTGCCGGTAAGTCCACCCTTATCAACGTTCTTACCGGTGAGCTGCTCCCCACCACCGGTGAGGTCTATGTGCACGAAAACTGCCGTATCGCGTACATCAAGCAGCACGCGTTTGCCCACATTGATAACCACTTGGACAAGACCCCCAGCGAGTACATTCAGTGGCGTTTCCAGACCGGTGAGGACCGCGAGACCATGGACCGCGCCAACCGCCAGATTGACGAGAACGACGAGGCCGCCATGAACAAGATCTACAAGATCGAGGGCACCCCCCGCCGTGTTGCCGGCGTCCACGCGCGTCGTAAGTTCAAGAACTCGTACGAGTACGAGTGTTCGTTCCTGCTCGGTGACAACATTGGCCTCAAGTCCGAGCGCTGGATCCCCATGGGCTCTGTTGACAATGCCTGGATCCCCCGTTCTGAGCTCGTTGAGTCCCACGCCAAGCTCGTTGCCGAGGTCGACATGAAGGAGGCCCTCGCCTCTGGTCAGTTCCGCCCCCTTACCCGCAAGGAGATTGAGGAGCACTGCGCCATGCTGGGTCTTGACGCCGAGCTTGTCTCGCACAGCCGTATCCGCGGTTTGTCTGGTGGTCAGAAGGTCAAGCTCGTCTTGGCTGCTTGTACCTGGCAGCGTCCCCACTTGATTGTCCTTGACGAGCCCACCAACTACTTGGACCGCGACTCTCTTGGCGCTTTGTCCAAGGCCATCAAGCTGTTCGAGGGTGGTGTCGTTATCATTACCCACTCTGCCGAGTTCACCAAGGATCTCACCGAGGAAGTCTGGTCCGTCGTTGACGGTAAGATGGTCCCCTCTGGTCACAACTGGGTCACCGGCCAGGGTTCTGGTCCCCGTCTCGAGGCCAAGGGCGACGAGGAGGAGAAGTTTGACGCTCTCGGAAACAAGATCGAGGTCAAGGGCAAGAAGAAGAAGCTCTCTGCTGCTGAGATGCGCAAGAAGAAGAAGGAGCGCATGAAGAAGAAGAAGGAGCTCGGCGATGCTTATGTCTCTTCTGACGACGACTTTTAAGTGTAGATTAATAGTTAGATGTTTAAGTTTAGCACATTTTAGCCGTTTCAGTCGTTCCAGCCGCGTTAGATGACCGCCCGCGTTAGCGGCGTGAGGTGACCGCCCCTGGATCCTGAGAGTACAGGCTGGTAATTCAGCTCAAACTATACGAATTTATTTCATATCTTCGAGCAAGCCCTCGTGCGCGCCTCGTGCGCGTTCTAGTGCTACAGGCACAAGCGTACCCTAGCGTAAACATACCGCCAACGCAACCCACGAGACTACTCACGCCAGCTAGCTGTTTTATACATGTATCTGTAGATTCTTATAGTCTTGTCTGTGTATGGCTAGAGCAGACTGGAGCCCACTCGGGTGAACTCAGAAAGTCACTAGCAGAGTAAAAGTAGAGGCTATGAACCGTCGCTAGCGCAATGCGTGTGCGCACAGACGCAAATGCCAAATGCTCGAGCGCGGTCGAGGGCAAAAATGGGGAGGACGTTTAGAGTGGACGGTTAGACAGGGGTGGAGTGTGACTACGGATATTGCAGGTGATGGTTTGGTCATTGTTTGGTAAGTTTCCGGTAAATTGGATAAAACAAATAAGAATTGGACCTGATGTGCTAGCGTGTGGCCACATATGCCAGTGTCAACAGCGAGTGACAGGGCCATCCGTTCCGGCGTTCTCGCGTCTACAGATAAACTATTGAGATTTATAGATAAACAAAGTAAAAGACTGGCATGAGTGCCCAGGTAAACGCGTCGAACCTCGAAATGGCCCCGACTAGTGGGTACGAGGTTAGCTCAGAGCTGCGCGTCAGGGCGCAATCCAGATGCCGCCAAATGATCAGTTGTACCTGGCTGCACATGCCATTAGCGCACGTTTCCCTTGAGCTACGTCGGGCACTTTGACATTGAGCACTGGTGGGTCTGACCAGCCGCGAACAAGTGGAAAAGTATGCGCGTATCGCGGCCCCATGAAAAAAGCCGCGTTTCTGGCTACCTAGCAAAGTCCACGCACACCCTGTCTCCGGTCAGAACCCTGGGGTTCACCTATGCATAAAGGAGCTCGTAGATGACGCCGTGTCTTGCTGATCCAGGTGAGATTGCCGCCTTACCTGTCTCAGGCAGTATTGCTGCCACGTGCGCGTTGGAAACTCGCCCTAGCGATAGCGGCCCGGAAATGAGTCTCGCGGTATACACCAGCGGCTGCTATGGCTGCCTGTATTCACTCGGAACTCGCATAGCACTGGCCGATGTGGCCAAATTGCCAACGAAATGCTGAAATTCAAAGCACGGTTGGCAAGAGCTTCCAGCTTCTTGGGACGCGTTTAAACGCTTTAGCCAGGAGCGCACGGTATCCACAGCAGAAGCTGCTTGGCGGCTCGAGGTCAGAGGCCACGCAGACTGCTGGTGCTGATTCGTTTTCTGGAAAACCAGCAACTTGGCCGATCATGTTCCAGTCGTACCTTGAGCGAACCTTTGCGCGAGGAAACGTTCAAGATGGTCGGCCGCGCCAACGAGTATGTGTACCGCGAGCTCGGCGCCGACTACATCAAGGCGCGTTAGCCCGCTCGGATACGCCAACCCTTCGGCGCAAACGCGGATATCGGTGCACATTGGCCTTTTCATGAACGCCGTGTACGGCAATGGCACGCCCAGACAGTTTGACTACTGGCTGAGCCGCGGGATGGCCGCGCTGCACAAGTTTCACGGGTGTTTTGGCATGACCGAGCTCGGCCACGGGTCCAGCGTTTCCGGACTCGAAACGACTGCGACATTTGACACTCCACTGCCTCTCTTCCTCCATTGTTCCTCTCCACTGCCTCCTCTCTTAGTGCAGGTGGCATGTGCATACCGGCCACTACTTCCTCGTGCGTTAATGACCTGCCAGTGCCTGCCAGTGCCTGCCAGTGCCTGCCTGATCCGTGTCGACACTACGCGTTCCGCATCACCCACCAACCTAGGCTTCAGTAAGAATCTGGCTTTAGAGGCTACGGAACTGGCAGATGCTGAACTCCGCGTACTACACTGGACCTGAGGATTGAGATTATGGGGGACCAATGCCGCTGATATCTTGAAAACGCGATTAGTTGGGGGGCAGACCAAGTGTGGTTCCGCTAAGATGGCCAGCACGAGCCGGTAGACGGTTCATACGGGGAGGCAACAGCAGGCAGCTAGTAGGTCTGATCACAGCACGAGGACGCAGGAGACCTAGACCTCCAAGACTCCAGGGCGTCCGTTCAGACACGGCAGACTGAGCAGTCACAAAGCCAGAACCACAGAGCCTCGAGGGCCACTATCACTATTACTACTACAAATTACAGATAATTTAAACGCCACGGCCAACAACGTAGACCGCGTAAATGATTCCGGGGAACCAGGCCAGGAGACAGAGGATAATGTCAATAAAGAACGAGGTGCTGCAGCCGGTCTTGAGGAAGACGGCGAGGGGGGGCAAGAGGATAGCAAGAATCAGCGCAATGATATCCATGGGTAGTCAGATTGGCTCTTGTGGGGCCTCTTTTATAGTGATGATTAACGAGGCGACAACAGCAAGCAATCTAGAGCGTAACGCTCTGTGGTGGGGGTGAGCACTTTTCCTGTGCTTGGCTGTGCGATTAGCAGAAAATTCCGGGAACTGGATTGTTGCTCGAGTTTTCAGGATCGGCGGAAAAAGTATACCTGCAGCCGTATCGAGATGGACAATTCTGGGCCATTGCGGGCTTTGCGGTGCCCGGAGGTCCTGGCCAGAGAATAGGAAAACGCTATATAAATTTAGGGTGCACAAACTAGTTAATTGACGATTGCCTATTTAGCAGCACAAGCACATGCAGGATCAGGTGTTGCGGTTATGTAAAATGTATCAGCTGGGAGGCTGATCTGAAACATGCGGCAGGCGCGTTTAGCTTATGCAGGTACCAGTAACGGATACCAAAAAAAAACGCGCAACCAGGCAAGTTGGGGTTAAGGCGCAGAGAAAGGCGCAGAGTTTAGGGGCAGAATTTAGGGGCAGAGAAAGGGCGCAGAGATGTATAAGAGTATAGTTTTTATACAAGTGATGCGCTGACTGGAGCCGCAACCGCACCGCAACCGCACCAGAACCGCACCAGAACCGCAACCGCACCAGAACCATAACCATCCGCTTACATCCCCAGGACCAGCCGCTCACACCCGCAAATCTCCAAATAAACCTCAATAAACTCCAATCTAATTCTCAAGCCCAACTAAAGCTTATCTGTTAGCCCTTACATAACATCACCATGTCATACCAGTACCAGTACCCTGCCTACAGCCAGTACCAGTACCAGTACGAGCAGCCTGCTGTCTCGGGCCAGATGGCCGGGATGAGTGCTCAGGGCACGTACAACGAGACCGACTACTCGCAGCCGCTCTCGACCGGCCTTTTCGCGGCGTTTGGCGTCTCGGGGTACCCCGGCGAGCCGTCGCTGCTCGAGGAATTGGGCATCAATTTCAGCCACATTGCCCAGAAAACGCGGGCTGTGTTGCACCCGTTTGCCACGATCGACTCCAACATTATGGACGACGCTGACCTCGCGGGGCCGATCATTTTCTTTTTATTATTTGGGTTTTTCCTGCTCCTCACGGGGAAACCCCATTTCGGGTACATTTACGGCATCGGGCTCTTGGGGACCGTGTGGCAGTACACGCTGCTCAACCTCATGGCCATCAAGAACATTGCGTTTTTGAGCACCATGAGCGTGCTGGGGTACTGCATGCTGCCCCTCGTGGCCACCAGCGCGGTCGGCATCTTCTTTAACCTGGATAACTCGGTGGGGTACGCTCTCGGGTCGCTGGCCATTGTGTGGTGCACATGGAGCTCGAGCGCTATTTTCGTTTCGTATTTGCAGTTGTCGCAGATGAGAGCGTTGGTGGCGTACCCGATCGCGTTGTTTTACTCGATTTTCAGTCTCATGTCGTTGTTTGGCAACTTAGCCGCGTGAGATGACCTCCAGCACCCGCGTTGGATGACCTCTGGCTTCAGCCGCGTGAGATGACCTCCGGCTTCAGCCGCGTGAGAACCATAAGCTGGCAGCCTTGTGAGATGACCTCAATCAGTGCGTCCGATGCCTCACTTAGCCCTGAGGCCCCAGCTGGTAGCCTTGTATAACTGCCTCTTGACCACCCACTGTAATTAGTGTTGGCATTCGTGTACGGCCTCACCTGGCCCCACCTGGCCCACCTAATTCCACCCGGCCCACCCCTCCCCACCTGCCCCTAACCCATTAACTACATAACTATAGCATACTGCATCAACATGACTAGGAGCACTAGGACACTGCAATTCTCGGTATCATCGTGCTGAGTTCGCTGTGGCCACCGGCGAGTGCCCAAGGATTCCAGATTTACCTGTTGCGGCAATTTCACAAACCGTGGTACCGCACTCCACATAAAGGCCAGGATACTGATACATGCGGGTAATTAGAGCTCAGGCAAGAGTTGGCGTATAAGTTGCTACAGCATGTGGTTGAGGTGGAGGGAGTGACGTTGGTCCTTATTACATCTGCATAGATATTTAGTTGAGTTGTACAAGACCGAAGTGAAGCCGAAGTGCGACAGCACTGAGGACATTTACAGGCACTAATGGAGGCACTAATGGAGGCACTAATGGAGGCACCTGGTGGTCGCGGGCGGTGGTGCCTAGTGGAGCTCTGAGGCCACATGGCCACATGTACCGTCGCTCTATGCACCTAAAACGCAAGGCTATATCATAATTTGTGATGGAGAGTGACCCACATCGACTATATCTACCGGCCAGTCTCTGGTTGCCTAATTGCCCAACTGCCTCACCTAAATCTCCCAAATCCAGGTGAAGCAGGGAGCAGTCAGGAGCCTGCAATAGGAGCCTACAAATACAGTAGCAGCTGGGTCCTTGGGTGCTGGACCTTATACAGGCATTCCATCTACAGGTTGGCAGGCCCACACTTGGCCCACACGTGGCACCTGGCTGCATTGGCCTGCAGTAGCATGCGTGCCTGCGTGCCGGCCTCCCTCCTACCCTTTGACACCTGCAGTGCCCTGCACCATGCACCCACCTGCAGGCCTCTCCTCTCCCCTCGCCACCTTTGCCACCCACCCATGATTCGACAAATATCACGCTTGGCACCGGGAAATGGCTTGAAAATCATGTCCTATAACGTTTTAGCCCAGTGCCTGGTCCGCAGAGACCAGTTCCCCACCAGTGGAAAATTTCTCAGGTGGGGCAACCGCTCGAAAATATTCGCCAAAGAAATTGAGGCATATTCCCCAGACATTTTGCTGCTGCAAGAGGTTGACAACGAGCACCGGAAATTCTGGCGTGAGGTGCTCGAGCCGCACGGGTTCCACCTCGTTTTCTATAATCACCCAAGTAAAAAACACGGTTTAGCAATTTGTTTCAAGACGGAGAAATTTCGCGTGGTTGATGAGCACAGGGTTGATCTCGATTCGGTGGATATTCCCGGGGTGCCAAGGCAGTGCGAGACCAAGAACGTTGCCTTGTTTGTAGAGCTCCAGGGGCACGAGTGTGGGTCCCTGCTGGTGGGCACGTCCCACTTTTACTGGCACCCCGAGGCCAGCTACGAGCGGTCGCGCCAGTTTTTGTGCTTGTTTAACGCAATCGAACAGTTACGCGGGAATAAAATCGTGATTTTAGGGGGCGATTTCAACAGTGAGCATTTCGACCCACCATACCTGCTCGCCACTGCAGGGGCCCCAACTTCGGAGTCGGCAGATATCATGCACAAGAGTGTCCAGGCATCAAGTTTTGACCGGCTGGGCGCGGTACGCTTGGAGAACGGCGTAGCGGAATCGGTGCCCCTGGACCCTGCCCAGGCCAGTGCCAACCCAAGTCTGCTGGACCGCTCGAGCGATGGTCCCGCTGATGCACTGGCAGCTGCGTTCAAGAAGCAGAGGCTCCAGGCTTGCAGCTTTTACGCTCAGTACGCTGCTACCGGCCGGGAGTGCGCTCCGTGCGGCGAGCCGGTGTACACCAATTGGACCGAGGTCTTCAAGGGCACGCTCGATTACTTGTTTTGCGTGTACGAAAAGACAACGGAGCCGCCACTCAAGGTGCTGGGGCTGCTGGATATCCCCACTACTGAGGAGATTGGTCCCCGGGGGCTGCCCCAGGCCGGTGCCAGTCCTAGCGATCATATCTGTATTATGGCCGAGGTGGTGTTAACTGATAGATGAATGTGGATAAAATGATAGATGAACGGATAGATGAACTGGGCTGGCTGTGGATGCGACCCAGTCTTGCGTGAGCGTGCATCTCGTTACGCCCGTACCCGACTCGCACTGGCCTCGTTTAGCTATTTGCAAACTGAATTATAGAAATGACACTGGAAAAAGGATGACAATGCCTACAGGCTAAGTGGACCCAACTGGACCCACCAGCTGAGCCACCAGCTGAGCCACCCGAGCCACCAGTTCACCCTACAGGCAACCCCTAATTACTCCAATACAGGCTCACACAGGCTCAAATAATGCCAAATAATTTAATCTCCAACGCGTGCTGGTAAGCAGCCAGCCGACTTAGTCCCTCAGACCCACACCTCAGAGTGATACAGTAGACCAAAAGTCTGTAGCACCCTATAGTGACAGCTCTAGCGCCTCACTTGGCATACCCAAATCGATTCTTGGTTTAACCAGCACCTCTGAGGCAATGCGCTCATGCCCGTGAGGGGTCATGCGAACGCGTCAGGTACCTGGCATTAGCCCCTGTCATTAGCCAGTCTGACAGGTGTGATACTACCACGGTGACCATTTGTGGCCATTAAATTTGAAATTTGTGACCCTGGGTACTGCTTTATAGTAGCGTACCCCAGCATTTTTGATTTTCGCGAATTCCCTTATTCGCACCCTCAAAATGATTTTCAAAGTGACTCTCAAAGGGCGCCTCTCTTGGCCATTAAGCTTCAAGTTATTACACCGTGCTCAGGTACTGGCCAACACAGACCAACCGTATCAAGTGGGAGTCGAGACTCTTCAAGTAGATTGATGCGTCCGCTCGGGTCCTGCTGCTGGAATAAGCTACTCGCAGCGTGATTTCTGACAGATTTACTGCATTCGATGGTGCCAGGCGGCCACTACAGCTGCTCCTAAAGGACTCCTTGAGACCCCGGCATTGCAGTGCCTTGAGTTTTAGCTTGTGTCGGTGCACCCGTCGACCCGGACGCGACTGAAATGGAGGAATTGGCACAATACCACTGAATTTGTAGCGCGTTTGCTTCCCCTCAGGTACAGCAGCGATCTCCTCGCGCTCGAACTTGTACTCGAGCCATGGCGCTACGTACGCGCGATAGAGGCCGTCGGTGCATTTTATCAAAGCTTCTGAGCTTTATGATGAGAGAAACGCGTCGTTTTGCTGGGAGGCGAGTTCAGCACCCTGGTCTCCACAGTACGTGCTCGCGGCACAAGGCAGATCCCAATTCTCGCCGGTGGAGCAGCATCTAGCGGCAAGCACTAAAAGGGCAATCCGGGAAGCACCGACTTGGCCTCTATGTACCGCGGTCTCTGTTGCCTGACCCGGTGCCGCGAGCGCCATTTAGAGCGCCCTGGAACCGGGAAAACGCGTTTAGAGCTTATAGAATCTACACTGGCTACTCGGATACCGGCCAGGTGCTCCCGATCTCCGCAATAAAAAGCTAAACGGCTTAGCATCTACACATAGAGATCATGTGCCGAAGCGAGCTGTTTCGCAGGGGCAATATGCAGTCCCTGCAGCTCACGTGGCCCCAATGGGATGCCAATAGTGGGATCGCCCAATAAATAGATGCTCTAATCAACACTACTATAGCCACTACTATTAGCCAATCTCATCAAACCAAGAGGTTCTAGGTGCGGTAGCCTAATTAGTAGCTCCCTTTTATCCGCCAAACGGCGCTCCTTCAAGGGCAGTGAGCGTGGAAGGACCCCAGGAAGGACCCACTTTCTTCACCTCCTCTGGCCACCCTCAACCAAGGCTCAGGATTGCTTGGACCCGCACAATGTCAGAATCACATTCCCAAACTTGTTTTGCATTTGTCCTCCTTTTGCACTTGTCCTCCAGAATGCTTGGAAATATGGTGGCGTTGAGAGCTGCTACCAGCATCAGAATAATGACCTACAATGTCTTGGCACAAGGCCATATTTCAAAGGACCTGGTCTCCTCCACTGGGGAGGTGCTCAAGTGAGGGTCGAGCCAAACTCTTTGAGGGAATTGTCGCGTGCCTCCCAGATATCTTGCTGCTGCAAGAGGCTGGCCATGAGCAGCGTCAGGTTTGGACTGACCACCTCAGCATCGTGGGTCCAAACTGTCTTTACAGCAGCTCCCGTAAAACACACGGCATTGCGATTGCGTTTAGGACAAAAAAGTTTCGTGTTGTTGCAGTACACTATATGGACTTCTATTCAATTGACAATGAGGGGATTCCACGGCGCACCCCAGCTGTGGCGCTGTTTATTGAGCTCCAGCACAGCAGGGATTGCCTGGTGGGTCCCGCACTTGCCGGCTAGTCAGAATGTTTACGAGCGTTCGCGTGAGTTTCTCTGCCGTCTCAACAAAATTGCACAGCTGAGCGATAAAAACGCGTTACTGCTTGGAGGCGACCTCAAGAAGTCTCCACACGGTACGCGTTTGCGACACAGGGAGGTACCAGAGACCTTGGACTTTGCCAGTGGGCAGGTTGCAGTGGGCAGGTTGCAGCGGGCAGGTTGCCAGTGGGCAGGTTGCCAGTGGGCAAGTTGCTGAGGTGCTCTCACGCAATTCTTGAGCGGATAAAAAGGGCGTGACCGCTGGAACCGAGGCAGCCAATGCTCTTTGTTACCACCCGATCCCGGTGCTGCAAGTGAGGGCCTTACATGGAGCATTCAGAGCCTATAATCTGTGTAGAATACGAGATGACCAGCCGCCCCTGATGATGGCTCCCGTATACCTTTAGGGGCAAATACTGGTTGGCGTCAGTAGCTGAAGGGCCAACCAATGGCCTAGGGGAGTACGGATGGCAGTCAGAGTGAGGCCGACAGTCGGAACTAACTCCTGGTACCTGGGTGAACGTTTATCAAGACCTGGCTCGAGTGCTCAGACGCAAGCTAGCTACCTCCAGCCCCGACTACCTGTATTTAGACCTCTAGTTATGAAGTTAGCCAGGTTTATGTATCTGATCAAAGCTTATAGAAATATAGGCCCCGCTAACGCCTGCTGGCACTACAGAGGTGTACTTGGGTGCCAGATACTTAAAATCGCTGCCAGCCGCAACGCCAGTAGTTACTACAACCGCGCGTGTGGCCTGACACTGGCTCTATCTCACACGCGGGGTATAAAGTCGAATCTAAAAAATGCGTAAATACCCGCGAAATAGCGAATCGGACGTTTGATTCTGCGCTGGCACCGTCTGCCCAATCGGGTGCCTAGGGGAGACTGTAGACGACAGCAACGGACGCTCCAACTGAGACACCATGACAATCACTCTGCCCAAGGAGATTTGGTATATCATAGCGCCATACGTTGAGCCAAACCCCGTGGGTTACGCACCGCGGCAACAGTGTGTAGAACGTCCTATCGAACCTTCACTAGCGACCTGGTCTGGAAGCGGCTGAACCCATATGGCGTGGAGAGCGGGATATACCGGGATTTTCGCGAAAAGTCGAGCCAGGGACCTGGAAGTGATGTTAGAGATTTGGCAAACACACAGCTGTGACCACAAACTTGTACCTTTCCCTCGCTTTTTAGCGTGGACGGAGCTACATGTAGCAAACGAGTTCCAACCAATTGCAAACAAGCAGCTGGTGCTTACTTGGATTGACATGGAAAATCGTGGGTTATTTGGCTGGTCCAGTTGCCTTAAGGATATTCGTAACGCGCTTTGAGGCATCATTCCCGCCTGAGCTGTGGCTTGATCGCACATATGCCGCCTGCGCCAAACACGGGTGTCTGCTCAACCATTTCCACACATTTCTGGAAGATAAAGGCGTTGTTGTGGCGGCTGTGACGGCCGGATGTTCTCATGGAAGAGACACCACTATTTTGGGCAAGCCCCGAGCTTCAGGACGACAGTGAGCTGCTATAAAGAGACATTAGCTCAATCACGTATGCCAGCAGCAGATTTGTCAATGACAAGGAGATTATTAGAGCCGTACTTGAGTCATGTCCTTGTGTGCTTCGTACCAGAGGCTCACAGAGCGGGGTCCAGTAATTGAGTACGTCCAACAAGACAGGGGCAATATGGGAAGACTTTTCGCGATTTCACGGCAGCGGTTACAGCTGATTGGCGCGCTATCCGCTATGTCTCTGCTGGCTTGGTGATGGACGGCCTGTTGTGGTTGTTACTTGGGGTCCACCCAAAATGTCTTGATTGGCTTAAAAAATTCGCTAATAGTCTTTCCGAAAGAGCGCCGGGAATAATAGCGCAATTGGATGAGCACGGGCTTCTAGAAGAGCGCCCCACTTTGCTGTCCCTTGCTCTACTTGATCAGGCACTGGATACTTTGGATAAACGCCAGCAGTAGTAAACAAAAGCACAGCTGTGATAATTAAAGCCAGAGCGAGGATATCCAGAAGATGTGGGTGTAGGCGATATGAGATGTACTGCAGCTGAGCGCGATTCTAGCACTCTGCTGCTGTACGCTTGCTTTTGGCTATAGCACTCAACGAAATGCAAATCCTTGATCTACAACTTACTACTAGAGGAGGAAAATAAATAAAAGTGCCAAAGAACACATAAAGCCAGCGACAAAGTAGGTCCAGGAGGGAAGGCTCACCTCGGCAGCACTTGGGCCGGGGCGTTCCTTGGAAGGTAGTGGACACACTTCGCCATGCCTGCAACAAGCGTCGCACTTGAGAGTGCCTGTGTCCACAAGTCTTGGGACTAGCACGTCCTATACAATACGCTCCCCGAGGGCTGGGATGCTAAAGCCTGGGGACTTCACCGGCGCTGAGAGTACAGCGATAACACACAACCTCATCGCGCGCCCCTCGATACCATGTTTTAGAGTTGTTTATTTTGCAAAACGCGCACACCTTTCTATACAAGCGTGGTACCCAAAGCGCTACACCTGGTTCTGGAAAAACTAGTACATGCGGTACTGGTATTGGTGCAGTTGGTGCTGGTTTTGGAGGTGGAACTTTGAGCTGAAAATTGATAAAAGCCCCTGCGCTTGCTTGAGACGGAGCGGTCGCCGCACCCTCAAGGTTCTGATTGGGGTCTCCAGCCTGCTCTGCCTGCCTACGTGCCTCGTTCCGCCTACGCCTACGCTCCCTGCGAGACGCCTTTATCTTTTCTATCAGGCGTTGAATCTTTTCTGGCGAGCGGTGAATCCCAAATTGGGCCAGAAACTTGCGGGAGATTTGCGGCGGCAACACGCCTTGTTTCCCCAGTTTATGCACAAACTCAACGTGTTGTGCCGACCATCTTCTAGGGGTTGCCATCTCACTACGGCCCGTGATGCTGGGCAAGACGCGTGAGACTCTGGTGGCGTCTGCTTGTTCGGCCTCTGCCTCCGCCTCTGCCTCACCTTCAGTAGGGGCAGCCTCAGCCTCTGCCTCAGCTTCCGCGTCGCTTCCTATAGTATATGGCGCCCCCTCAAGGGTCTTTGGTCTCCATTGATGGCGAGTTTTATATCGACGCTGAACCACAAACTCTTTGCCAGAATCAAGACTAGACAGTGTTTTAAATAATAGTAGTCTTTTCCTCCCCCGTCTCCATGCTTTAAGCGTGTTGCGTTGAGTTGGAGGCCGTAGGGGACGCACGTGGTCAACGATTTCCATTGGATGAGTCCACTCGATATACTTTTGTCGGCCATCAATAAAAACGGAATTGCACCAGAAATCCTCTTGATTGGGCTTATCAACCAGCCTGAACTTTACTGGTTGCTTGAGCCTTGTGGTGGCCTTTGTGGCAATGAGATGCTGTCCTTGCTGTTCAAACACCATCATAGTCTGCAAATTACTATCAGCAGGCTCTATGCCAAGCAAAATCCCAAACAAGCCCTCCGAAGTGACACAATCTCCAGCTGCAAGGGCCATGGTCTGCAGGGGCCCGTGGCTTGCTTATATAGCAAATGTGGGTCGCCATAAAGGTTTTCCCAACTGGCCGTTTTTGGAATATGAAATAAGGCTCCCGGTGGGACCCGCGTGAAGATGTAAGGGAAATCGCAAATGAGGGCTCTCCTGGCATTGCCAACCAACGATAACAAGACCAGTATGCCTAGGAGTTCAGTATGCCTAGGATATCAGTAAACCTAGGAGATACTGTAATTGTTTAGAATGAGCTGCTTCTGCTCGACCACGTACTACCAATCTAGCTTGCAGTGAGTTTGGCAGCAACGTTCGCGAAATCAAAGAATCAGAAATCAGCTCACAATTATCAGCCTTTATTCTGGGAATAACGGCGATCCTCTGGCCCTGTGATACTTGGGCGCCCCCTTAGTCGTAGGTGGGCTACCCGCCCAGGTTCTTAGCGGCTCGTGAATATGATCTTGTTGCTCATGGGCGCGTAAATCCTGGTATTCTAGAAACTCCTGGTCCATTGCGGATGATCTTGGACACGAGCCCGGGTGGTTGGCACTAGGTACGAGTCGACCTCGGCGAACGTACCCCTTGAGCTTATCGGGTTATGTCGCAGTGGTACTTACGGATTGCCCGCGAGAAAGCTCCATGAAGCCATAATTTGTGCCGTCCCTTGGAGCCCCATCTAGCCGTCTCCAGCAGGATCACTCGCTTACAGCCATCTGAGACCCCAACCACTTGCTTAATTGATGTCTTACTCTGACCTATACAGTCTGTTAGTACGGGGGGTATTTCTGAATTTCGATTATCTCAATATTCGATTAATTAGGCTGAATTTGGCTGGCTGGATGGCTGAGAGGGCGCTCCTAGTTTGTGGGATCCATCCGTGACCCCTTACTAGGCGACTATCTTTATGCAAACACAAGCTACAAACGAACTTGCCTATAAGTAGGAATGCTCAGTCCACCAGGATGCTATACCCTTCCAATGCTCGGGATACGCTAGAGGTCGAGCCTTGCAACGGGTCCACCATAATGAGCTATAATGTGCTGTGCCAACACGATACTCATTTGCCAAACAAACACTATCGCCTGAGGACTTTCTGCCTTTGCTCCAAAATATTGGCGGAGGAGATGAAGCGATGCTTGCCAATATTCTGTTGCTACAGAGTCGTTTCGGGCCCACCTCCTACCAGCAGCTCCGCCCGGCACTGAGCCCCAGTTACTCTTGAAGTTACTGCAAGTGTCGGCTACTCAGCAGGTTCAGAGGGCTCCCCAGGTATCAGCAACCACGTTTGTCTCATGGCGAGATTGGCTCGGGTGACTGCGATAGTAGCACGTGAATACTATACGTAGCTACCTGTATCCTATCCTTGGTCAAGCGTCCTTCCTATGCTGTATAGATGGTGAATCTCAGATATCACTGGGCGACACCGGGTTCAAAGTCACGACCTCCTGGCTGAATTCCATTGAAATGGGTCCCTCAAATGAACCCAAATGAACCGTGAATTTCATAAATATTTAGCGATAATTACCAGCCGCAGCTCCACCCCAGCCGCAGCTGAGATGCAGAGTACGCCACGAGGGCCACCTCCACAGCCTCAGCGTTTCTCAGCCTTGATGTCTCATACTCAGCCCCTTCGCCTCACTCATGCTAGCCTACGGAAAATATCCCGCATGCATACAAAATCGCATGTTACGCCATGCTGCATCTTTATGCATTCTGGGTGCGACCGCAGCATGAATTCGAGTCACATGCCTGACGCCCCAAAATCCCAAGCTGAATAATTGGGAATAGGCAAATATCAGCGGCCGCTATATCAGTGGCTGCGAAAATAGCTGAAATATTTTTGCAGATTTTTAACCCGTCTATTTGGTTACAATAGCTCAGTCTAATCGTCTAATCAGCTCCATGGGCAGCCATTTTGGAGCCTACAAAGCTATTGAGGGATATTGCACATACAAGGAAACCGTTACAGGTGATATGCGGCATGCCAGGGCAGCTGTTACCACGCATAACCAGGCATAACACACATTAGCTTGCCATAGCGAAGGGAAGAGGCGTGAGATAGTGGCACGACAGCACATGCGTAATTAACTATATCGGCTGGCTTTTGGTAAAGGGCCTTGCTCTACCCTACGCCTGCTAAGGATCACCCCCGATACGGTTTTAATAAAATTAATAAACTCCAGATACACTCGATAAAGTGTAACAAGTCGGAGCAACCGCTACTCAAGGCTCCCGATCCGTTCATTACCCCGCGACGCAGTGAGGGTTAACCTAGCTTTACCGGCTGCACAGTTGACGCGTGACCGTTAAGATAGAGTTTAGGCGGGGCATAAACGCCTTCCAGAATACAGAGCAACGGAGAAAGGAATCAAATTCACGCCAGCTCAGGCTGAAAAAACTGTGACTCTTAGTCTATTAGACTGTAGTGTCTGGTAGCTTTTTAACTAATCTAATCTACATACCCCTCATGTTCCCCAGGCTCCATTAGTGGTATCAAGGCAGCGCAAGAGCACTAGCGATATTGGCTATACTTGGGCTGGAAACCTGCAGAACTAGTAGCCTCAAGGAGGTCATGGCAGGTACGTGCGTGTGAAGTCTGAGGTTTCTCTCATTCAAGCCTGAGATACACACTAGTGCAAAACAGTTGGTATTCACTACCGCCCCGTTGGCGTCGATAGAGTTTCACAAAAGCTCCAGGCGGCACTACAGCCACTGATAAGGAGTTCAGTGTATTGCCAAACTTATTTTGCTTTTGAGGTGTACGAGCTGGTACCGCCACTAGGGGAGCACACTTATTTAGTATCTGATAGCATCTATAGACTTGTAACTTATAGGCGAAGGCTGAATCAGTTTGCCGTTTCTCAACGAGTGCAGTTTGCCGTTTGCTCCAACTCGTTGCTTGCTTTCCACGGCCTTCAGTGCCTCATTCTATAGCTACGAAAAGAGTGATCACAGTCCGTATAGGCCGGGATCAGTAACGTGTCCTATAAGTAGCCTGCCGGGAAGGCATCAAAGTTGGTACTTTCTGGAATTCGGAGAGCATGGAGACAACAATGCGTTTAATCGGGTGAACCGCGGCAGGCTGGCAATGCTATGGAAGTTTGAGCTGGTGAAATCGTGGATCTTACTTGAGCCCATAAGAGGCAAACGGGGAGCCCATAGGAGCCACACGGGGAGCCCATAGGAGGCAATTCCCGTCGCTGGAGCACTCAGCGTACTCACTCAGTGCTGCAAGCAGCCCTACCGGCCCTACCAGCCATATCAGACCCCTGCTGGCGTAAACGTAACTATCTAATATCTAGGTATCGCGTCACAGACAGCGGTACCAGGCCTGTTTGAGCTCTCCTGGCACCCCACAATCTCCATGCAGCACCCTTCACGTGACTGCAATATAGTGGTAACGTGCATATGTATGCATGAAATCGAGGCATCTCTGGGAGCACCATAAAGCGTGCCCTGATTAAGTGCATGCATGATTGCATCATATAGATTAGAAATACAAGTGAGATAAGTGTAAATGGACATGGAAACTGGAGCCAATTGCGAAAATAGGCTGATTGCGGCTGAGAACGCTGATTGAGGCTGACTACAACTGACTACAACTGACTGCGGCCCTCCAGCTCCAGCCTGCGCCCGTAGCCGCTTTGGCTGTCGCTTATATAACGCCCAAATCTAAGCCCCGTTTATGTAGATATAGTTTGCCCTAGACGCACCTCCATTTTTTTGATCAACCATTGGTTATATTTCTCGGAAAACCAAGGAAAATTAATGGGAAAATTACTGAACCCTGGTGTAGTCACCGTTGATCATATGTCTGGAACGTCCTCTACTGTAGGAGAACAGTACCAACGGGAATCCCGCAACGTTTTATCGCACAGCGGCGGCTGGGAGGCGTGCTACGGGCTCACTCCGGAGCTCCTGGCCGGCCTCATCGACCCCAAGAACGCATACTTGCTCCAGGCCATTGGCGGGCCCCAGCGGCTCGCACACATCCTCAACACTGACTTGGAGCGAGGCCTCCAGGCATCGCAGCTCACGGGCCCCGAACTGAGGCAGCGAGAGCAGGTTTACGGCACCAACGTTTTGCCCGAGAAAAAAACGAAATCGCTTTGGCGGATTATTCTCGAGACGCTCAACGATAAAGTGCTCATCATTTTGATCATCGCCGCCATCATCTCGCTCGCGCTGGGCATCTACGAGACGGTGGGCACGCCGCCCGAGTACTTTGACGGCGTCGAGGTGCCCAAAGTCGACTATGTCGAGGGCGTGGCCATCCTCGTGGCCGTGATCATTGTCACGCTCGTGGGCTCGCTCAACGACTGGAACAAGGAGCGCCAGTTTGCCAAACTCAACAAGAAAAAAGAGGACCGGCTCATCCAGGTCATGCGCGAGGGCAGCAACGTGCAGATCCCCGTGCAGGAGGTCGAGGTCGGCGATATCGTCGCCATCAACCCGGGAGATATTCTCGCCGTCGACGGCGTGGTTGTGTCGGGGTACGACATCAAGTGCGACGAGTCGAGCGCCACGGGCGAGTCCGACACCCTCACCAAGCACACGGCCGCCCAGGTCATGAAGGTCATGGAGAACCCTGTGGACGATAAGGGCAACGCCCTCGCGCCAGACGCGAAAAAAGTCGACTGCTTTATGCTCAGCGGCGCCAAAGTCCTCGAGGGCTCGGGCCACTACATGGTAACGGCCGTGGGCAAGAACTCCATGTACGGCCGCATCATGCTCAGTTTGCGCATTACCAGCGACCCGACCTCGCTGCAGCTGAAACTCGACCGCATCGCCGAGGGAATCGCCAAGTTTGGTATCCTCAGCGCGCTCTTTTTGTTTATCGTGCTGTTTGTGCGGTTCCTGGCCGAAATCACCTCTGGGCACCTCAAGGACCTGCCGCCGTCGCAAAAGGGGTCCAAGTTTATGGACATTTTCATTGTTTCAATTACAGTTATCGTGGTGGCCGTGCCGGAGGGTCTGCCGCTCGCGGTAACGCTCTCTTTGGCGTTTGCCACGACGCGCATGATCAAGGACAAGTGCCTGGTCCGCGTCCTCAAATCGTGCGAGACAATGGGCAACGCCAATACTATCTGCTCAGACAAGACAGGAACCCTCACGCAAAACGTCATGACGGTGGTCACTGCCGATGTGGGCAACGTCAAGTGGGATAAAGAGGAGGGTGAACCTGCCTTTAGCGCCGACTCCCGCGACCTGCAAATGGACTCGATCCTGCTCAACTCCACCGCATACGAGGAATCGGGCACCCCCGAGACGCTTATTGGCAGCAAGACCGAGTGCGCGCTTATCGGCTACTGCCGCCGCGTATTCAAGTTTGAGGTGGGCCAGCTGGACAATTACCGCAATTCCCGCGATATCGTGCGCAGCATGCCGTTTGATTCCGCCCGCAAGTACATGTTCACCATCATCTCGCTCGGCAAGAACAAGTACCGCCTGCTGCTCAAGGGTGCCGGCGAGATTGTCTGCGCGCACTGCGAGCTGGCGCTCGTTGGCGACCAAGTCGTGGAGATTGACCGCGACGCCGTCAACAAGCAAATCAACGAGTACGCCAACAAGGCCCTGCGCGTCATCTCGTGCGCCTACAAGGATTTCGAGTCCAGCGATAACGTCGCCGAGATGGATGTGGACCAGTTTGACCTCAACAATGGCCTCGTGTTTTTGGGGATGTACGGTATCCAGGACCCGCTCCGCGATGGAGTTGTGGATGCTGTGGCGCAGTGCCAGCGGGCAAGCGTGGTGGTGCGGATGGTTACGGGCGATAACATGACCACTGCGCGCGCGATTGCCATCAATGCCGGTATTCTCAACATGGACGACGCGACGCAGGTGGTCATGGAGGGCCCCAAGTTCCGCAAACTCTCGCCAGAGGAAATGCAAGAGGTGGTCCCTCATCTCCGCGTTTTGGCGAGATCGAGCCCCGAGGATAAGCGTATTCTCGTGGAATTCCTCAAATCCGAGGGCCAAACAGTGGCGGTTACCGGTGACGGTACCAACGATGGCCCGGCCCTAAGGCTCGCCGATGTTGGGTTCTCGATGGGAATTGCCGGCACCGAGGTGGCCAAGGAAGCTTCGGATATCATTATTATGGACGATAACTTTTCGAGCATCGTTTCTGCGCTCAAGTGGGGCCGCACCGTGAACGATGCCGTCAAGAAGTTTTTGCAGTTCCAGCTCACTGTGAACGTTACTGCTGTTACCCTTACATTTGTTTCTGCTGTTGCCGACCCCGAGAACAATTCAGTGCTGACTGCCGTTCAGCTACTGTGGGTCAACCTGATTATGGACACTCTTGCCGCGTTGGCGCTGGCCACCGACCCGCCCACTGATTCAGTGCTGGACCGCAAGCCAGACGACAAAAACGCGTCGCTCATCACGCCCACCATGTGGAAGATGATTTTCGGGCAGTCGATATTCCAGCTGGCCGTGACGCTGGTTCTCCATTTTGCCGGCCCCGAGCTGTTTGGCGTCGACCGCGACACCGAGTTGGGACATTTCAAGCAGGAAGAGCTCAACGCCATGGTTTTCAATACATTTGTGTGGATGCAGTTTTGGAACATGTGGGTCAACCGCAGACTCGACAACAAGCAAAACATCTTTGAAGGGTTCACGCACAATTATTTCTTTATTGGTATCATGGCCATCATTGCCGGGTTCCAGATCCTCATTATGTTTGTTGGCGGCGCTGCCTTTTCCGTGAAACGCCAAACTGGAGGCGAGTGGGCCACTGCCCTGATTGCCGGGTTCTGCTCTATCCCAGTTGGGTGCTTGATTCGTTTGGTTCCTGACCGCATTGTCGAGATTATTTTCCCGAAAAAGTTTGTGCACTTTGTGCTTTTGGTGTTTAATGGAATGTGGACCGGGTTGACGTACTTGTGCTTCCCCGTTTCATGGTGTGTGCGCAAGATTGGCCACGGGATCCGCCGTTTATACCGCAAGAACCATAAAGATTCTGTGGTTGACGAGCACTCGTCATGCCATGAACCCGAAGACGAAGAGGCTAGCGTGAGCACTCTTCCGGCTCCCCCAGCGAAAGCCAAGTAGACAATGAGCGCAGCGAATTGGCGAGCCAGTGAGCCAGAGGTGAGCCAGAGGTGAGCGAGTTGGCGCCCGCCAGAAGGTCCCATGGTTTGCGTATTATATTTATTTAACTACATTTAGCCATTATTGGCCTGATGATTAGGTCTAGCTATTTATTGAACAGTTATTGACAAGAGCATTGAGCAGCGACTAGTTACAGATGGTGAAGGCCAAAGTGAAACGCCAGCCCGATGAGCCCGAGTCTTGTCAGAGATTGTGGAGCTAGATGATACATTTACAGTACCAGTCTCAGTAACTCTAGAGGTAAATGAGAAAGTGGCAGTTGTGCCAGTACCAGTGATTGTAGTTACAGCGGGCACACAGAGGTAGAGGTGTGCAAGGAGGGAGTCACCGGATGATGGCTACTGAATAGGATAGTTCACGCACCTGTATCCCTATAATCATAACTACTTATTTATTTACCACGTCTGCCTTGTAGACTACTTTGCTCTACCACATGGATACCAAGGGAGGAGGTCAGTGGTGGCCTCAGCAGCAGAGAATTCAGCCTTGAATTCAGTGGATGCTAAGATCACCACCCACGCTCCCCTTTTGGTATAATGCGTGAGCAATCGGCGCTAGCTGGCGGGTCAGCGGCTAGCGGCTGGGGTCGTAAGCCCAGGTCAAAGAGGAGTTGCTGACGCTTATATAGTGCGAGTCACGTGGCCGTAGCCCTAATAGGAGCCAGGAGCGGCCACCAAGGGGCCAGGAAGGGACCAGAAAGTGAGTAGACCAAATATATAGGCTAAACAGAGCAAAACTAATTTGTTAGTGGCCCCAGTGTGCGCTCGATCGCCTGTATGCTCTGGTTGCCTGCCTCTGACCCCCCTAACCCCCTAACACCCCCACTCACTATATAAACCCCCGAAAAGAGTTTTTCGTTACAGTGTATAGGCGCCCAGAGTCACGATTTGTATTCGCCAACGTACAGGTCGTGCTAGGGTTACCCTTAGAATAACTCAAGGCCCGCATGATCATCCAGGCAATCACTGGTTTGAATCCGCGTGACTTGGACATATTAGCAGTAGGAGAGGCCAGAGGCAGGGCAGGGCCGGGCAAAGCCAGAGGTTAGAGCCAAAGGCAGAGCCTAGAAATGCAAATTGTAGATCTCATAATTAAATCTAGAATTAACAAATTATCATCTGCTAAACTCAGCTACACCTAAAGAAAGCCACTTCGTGTCTTTCTTAGTAACATGAACTCGTTGGCGAACAAACTGTCGCAAACGTCAATCAGCGAGCTTAAATCCACTCTCGATCTTCCAGAAAAAGACACGCGCCCGCAAACAGAGGACGTGCTTGGCGGCGACACCAACTTTGAGGATTTCGGCCTCAAGCGCGAGCTCCTGATGGGCATCTTTGAGGCCGGGTTCGAGAAGCCCAGCCCCATCCAGCAAGAGGCGATCCCGGCCGCGCTGACCGGCCGCGACATCCTCGCCCGCGCGAAAAACGGCACAGGCAAAACGGCCGCCTTTACGATCCCCGCGCTGCAGAAAATCAACCCCAAACTGCCCAAAGTCCAGGCGCTCGTGCTGGTGCCCACGCGCGAGCTCGCGCTGCAAAACTCGAGCGTCGCGCGCACCCTCGGCAAGCACCTCGGCATCAACATCATGGTCACCACCGGCGGAACCAGCTTAAAAGACGATATCATCCGCCTCAACGAGACAGTGCACGTCCTCGTGGCGACCCCCGGCCGCGTGCTCGACTTGGCCGGCCGCAACGTTGTGGATTTCAGCGAGTGCCCGCTTTTTATCATGGACGAGGCCGACAAGCTCCTCAGCAGAGATTTCACGCCCATCATTGAGAAGCTGCTGGCGTTTTTCCCCTCCCAGCGGCAAATTTTGTTGTTTAGCGCCACGTTCCCCGTCGCAATCAAGGAATTCATGGCTAAACACCTCACGGACCCCTTTGAAATCAATCTAATGGACGAACTTACTCTCAGAGGCATCACCCAGTTTTACGCGTTTGTCGAGGAAAAAGACAAGCTTCGCTGCCTCAACACGCTTTTCTCGAAACTGCAAATCAACCAGAGCATCATTTTCTGCAACTCCACGTCCCGCGTCGAGCTCCTGGCCCGCAAGATCACCGACCTCGGTTACTCGTGCTACTACTCGCACGCGCGCATGGCCCAGCCCGCCCGCAACAAGGTTTTCCACGAGTTTCGCAATGGCGGGTGCCGCAACCTCGTGTGCTCGGACTTGCTTACCCGTGGTATCGATATTCAAGCAGTCAATGTGGTTATCAACTTTGATTTCCCCAAAAACGCCGAGACTTATCTCCACCGTATTGGTCGGTCGGGACGGTTTGGCCATTTGGGTTTGGCGATCAACTTGATTTCGTATAATGACCGGTTCAACATGTACCGTATTGAGAAAGAGCTGGGTACGGAGATCAAGCCGATCCCGGGCGAGATTGACCATAATTTGTATGCTTCGGGTGGAGCTGTGCCAAAGCCTATGCAGGTGCGCCCGTCTCACTCTCAAGCGCAGCGCGAGAGTCAGCGGGATACTCAGCGTGATGGCCAACAGGGTCAGCCCCAGGGCCAGCCCCAGGGCCAATCTCAGAGCCAGAAACAGCCCCAGAAGCCCCAATCTCAGCCTCCCCAATCTCAGCCTTCGCAGCCTCCCCAGTCTCAACCCAGTAAACCCTCCCAATCTCAACCCCAATCCCAACCACCCCACCCCGCTAAACCTCCCGGTATGGTCGCACCCCCTCCCGGTGTCGTGATGCCTGGTGTCCAAGCTCATACCCCTGGTGCCCCCGGCGCTCCCGGTTCTGCCCCCGCCGCCGGTGCCCCCACCGACAAGAAACCCCCCGTGCCTATGCCAGGTTATTACCCACCTCCCATGGGCGGACAGTACCCCAACTACATGCCTCCCCCTCAAGTACAAGCCCAGCACGGCCAGCCCGGCCAGCCCGGCCAAAACTACGGAGGATACATGTACCCCCAGATGCAGTATTACCAGATGCCGTATGGCTACAACTACCCCATGAACCCTACTCCCTACCAGCAACAACCTGGCCAGGGTGGTCCCCCCGGTGTGCCACGCCCTCAAGCCAAGAACGGACAAGCCAGTAAATAAGCGTGGCCCAAACTTTTTTATTGCCGCTACCTTTACTAGAGTGTATATGATCCCTACAGGGCAGATAAAGAGTAAATAGTAATACGTGCGAAATAAATAAATGCTAATTAGCCGCTAAATTGGCAGCTGGCTAAGTGTACGAAAAGACATTCTCGTCCAAGTCGCCATAGAGTTTGCCCAAAACGTCGTTGATCACCGTTAGCTGGTCGGTGATGGTAATAGTAATGAGAATGTAGGAATAAAACAGCACAAAATCTTCGAAATCGGCGTCCTCATTGGGCAGCTCGAGGACTTGTTTGCGGTGCGTTTGCAGGATCCGCAGCATCCGGTGGAGGGCCCGTTGCGGGTGCGGCAGCTGCTGCGGCACGGGGAACCCCATCCGGAGGGACGAGCTCGCAGTGTAGAAATAGAGGAAAATCGTCGAGCACAACTCGTCAATCTCCTGGCGCGTCGCGGCAATCAGCTCGAGCTCTTTGGAGGTGGCAGTAGGGCTTTTCGAAACAATAACGCCCAAACTGTAGTACGCATTGAGAATAGCTTGCGTGCGGTTCAGCAGTTGTTCAAACGCCGAGGGATCAAACGCTCCCTTGAGACGAAACTCGTTGCACGCGTTGGAGAGACGCACCCGCAGGGCAATCATCCCCTGCTGCAGTTCCTCCTCGCCGCAAATTCCCTGAAACTCGGCTGGCTTGAGCGGGTCCCGGCGCGGCAGAGTAGCCAGCGGGTTGGCTTTCCACACAATCCCCATACGCATCCACTGGGTGCACATGTTGCGGCGGAACGCGGCGCGAGCGCTGTCGGGGAAAATGCACACGCCCACCAGCAGCGCCCAGAGCACGCCCACGCAAACAGCCACGACGCGGTGGAAAGCCATCTCCAGCAACGCGTCAAGAGACTCGCCAGGGTCAATAATGTGCAAATCGCGTTTGGTATAGTTGCTCAGCGAGACCAAATTGTAGGCAATCAGCGAGAACCTACCGAGCGACGACTGCTTGCGGTTGGGCCCCAAGATGTAGTGGAAAGCCACTAGGCTGAGAGCACTCGCAACGCCAGTGAGCACGCCGACCCCCGGTTCTACCAGCCACACACAAATTGCTACGCACGCGCCAATCACTGTACCCCATAACCGCGGCCACACCGTGATGGTCATGGCCCCCACATCGCGGTTCATCATAATCAGGTAGATGATGAGCGCCCATTCGCCTTTCCATTTACGGAAAAACGGCCGCATCGCGTCGCTGAATGCCGGGATCGACAACGCGACCGACCCGAATCCCACCTTTGTTGCAAACCGCACCTCGTACTGGTGCCAGCTCTGCAGCAGTTTCCACAGCCTCACGCGGTAGCTGGTGGCCTGGACATTTTTCTTGGGGTAGAGCGCGTCGGTGACTTTGGAGAAAGGTTTTGATTTTTTCGTGGGCTGGAACCACTGCGGTTTGAGCGGCATCATAAATAGTGAGAGCAAGAACCCGCAATCGATACTAAACAGCGAGAACGGTTTCCCCTCGGCCTCCTTTTCATAGTCTACCAGCAACGTCAACATATGGTAGAGCTCGTCACCGACTTCTTCCACGAGGTAGCTGAGGTTGCCGCAAGTAGCAATCACCGCTTCCTCATCGGTGGTATCGCCCAGCTCTTGAGCTGCAGTGGCAGTAAACGAGTTGCCCTTGAGGTACACCTTGTAGAGAGCCCGTTCCCGCGCCTCGGAGTAAAGCTGGATCGCCGCCTTGAGGGACCGGAGGTAGATGGGGTTGAAGACCACTTCGGCATTGTGGTCAAACGGCAAGTGCCGCATGATATCGCCCAGTGTGCTGGCAAACGAGGTGATGGGCGGTCCCAGTTCCTCTACAAACTGCTCAAACAACGCGTCGACGCGCTGGTCCTGGTGCAGCAGCGTGCTGAGCACCTCAGTGGTGTGGGCCAGCCCGCCAATCAGCCGCACCAAATGGAGGTGCGAGTTTACGATTTTCTCGAGCTGCGCGTACCGCGCGCGCTGGCTGCTTGCCAGCAACTCGAACCGGCAGTGAGCGAGCTGCGCGTTGACGTCGATGATGGTCTTGACGATGCGCGCATTGATTTCCTGGTGCTCGAGCTGGTTGACGGATTTCCCCTGGTAGAACGCCGTTACTATTTGTATAAACGCGGCGTTGATATCGTCCATGAGCCGCATGAGCGCTGCCACCAGACAGACGCTCGCATACAGTGGTCTCACCAGCAAGCACACGAGCGCAGAGACTAGGGTGCCCGTGACCACGAGCCCGAGGTACGTGAGGAGCTGCCGCGTACTGAGGATCCCCCTTTGGATGTTGTCCTCCTTGATGACAATCGTTACCGTAAAGATAATCGCGACAGTACACGCGGTGTCAAACGTCGGGTTGGAGACGTTGATTTTGGTGTATGCGAGCATCGAGAACGCGATTCCGCAAAAACAAAAAACCAACACGTCGGCGCCCAGCCCAAACCACTCGAGATCATAAAAGAAATGCGCCGAGAGCATTGACAGCAGCCCCACGAGGCACCCGTACCCCAACGCAAACGCAACGTACCCGCACGCCTGGATCATTGCCCCCACGGTGCGTGCCGGGTGGAAGTAGATGGAAACAGTGGAGATCTGGTGCTTGCTCGAGAAGGTGCCGTAGAGATCGTGGAGAGGAGTCAGGACGAAAAGGGACGCCAAAGTGTAGGCCAGAGCGCATTTGAAGCTCTCTGTGCCTAGGGAATTGCATGCGGGAAGCGTGCGTTTAGCGCTAAACGGGTTCCCCGGGTCCCGATCTAGCAGTGGAGTCGTCTCGGTGGCCGTCCCAGAGGTGGCCGTCCCAGAGGTGGCCGCGGTATCCTGGCGGTCGCTGGTAAAAGTAACGCTGCGAGGCACCACATTGGCCGCCGCAGTGGCCGGCGCGTGCACTCGTTCGCCTGTTTCGGCCAGAATCATCGAGGTTCGTCGCATGATTCCGCCTTTCATGGCGATGTCTGGGAGTCTGGTAAGCGACACTGGTGGGCGAGGTTGGGCATGGCGATTGCTGGAAACAGAAAAGTAAAAGCGAGTCTCAAGAAGTAAAAGCGAGATTGAATTTTTAAAAGGAGCGATTTATGTGCGGCTCTATTGGCCGGCATGGCTGGCACAGCTGGCATGAGCGCCTATCGATAACCGATTCGCCAGTGGAATATACAGACATAGAGGAATACAGAGATATAGAATGTACATCGAAATACTAGCATTATGCCACTAGTGGTAGCCAGAGACTGCGGTCTGGCTGGTCTGCCTCTCAGCTAACCTCAGACACTAGGCTCTCAGCACCTCAGTGTTGATACTATTTAGCTACAGATTCAGCTCAAAAGTGCTCGCTACGGTTAGTCACGGTTAGTCCAGCTCATCAATAGTGGAAGGAGCATTGGCACTGGGGCTGGGGGCATCAGCATCTCCTGCCACCTCGGGCTCAGCCTCAGCTAACGCTTCGGCTTCGCTCAACTCCTGCTGCTTCTTCTGCCACTCATCCACATCGTAAATCTTCTCCTCCACCAACAAAACGCCCGATTCGCCCAGTTGCGATACCAGCTCCTCGGCGGCCTCGACGCTCATCTCACCCAAGACCTTGTTGATTGCGTCCAGCGACTTGGCCTGGATGGCTTGCTTGACTTTGGTGGAGAACTGGTCATAAATAGCGTACCCGGGCGAGTCCTGGGGCGGCACGTGCACCGAGATCTCGGTATTAGGGTCCACGGCGTGCAGCTGGATCTGCTCGACGCCCTCCTGTTCCTGCTCATTCTCTTGCTGGAGGATCTTGCAGCGGTTTGCAATGTGTTGCGAAGTTGTTTGGACCTCCTCGTCGAACCCCACACGCGCCGGGTGCGACTTGTCGGCGATCTTTGTGAGGAACTTGCGGGCGCCCTCGACGCCGCCGAGGATGGCCGAGTACTGGAGAATCAGCGACTGGTGGACAATGTTGCGGGCTCTTGCGGCGTCGCCGGCCAGTTGCGCGTCAAACGCGGTCATTATAAGCGCGTCTTTTTGGTTTTCGGTGATAATGTGGGGGTGAGCCACGAGGTACGAGCCGCTCATTTCGAGGTTGTTGGCGGGCAGCTCGCCGAATTTCCTGGTGTCTGGGTGGAGGGGTGCGAGGGAGTCGTCCGAGGCTGTCAGCGAGGCGCTAGCCGGCGAGGCGCTAGCCGAGCTAACAGACGAGGGTGAGCCAGAGGCTCCAGAGTACCCACTAGCTGAGCTGGCACCACCACCACCACCAATGGTCTCCACAACCTGCTCCTTCCCTTTTCCCTCCCCCTTCTCCTTCTCCTCCTCCTTGCTCCCCTTATTAAAAACAGTGGAGTTCCAGCCGTCCCGCAAATCCTCAGTGGTAATGTGCTGGCTCTTTTCAAACTCAATGCCCGCGAGCTCCTTTTTCTCATCTTTGAGAGCATCCTCGATCATCTTGCGGTGCTTTTGCAGGGCACTCGCAGCGTCTGCCTCCTCGTTGACCTGCTCCACGAGACTCTCAATCATATCGTCGTAGAGGGGCTGCTCAGCAGAGGTAGCCAGCTCGGGTTTGAGCTTGGTGGAGGACCCGCGAGAGAGCACCACTGCTGCCCCGACATCCTTGAGGCTGCGGCCCTGCTTGACGGCCTCTTCAAGGGCGCCGATCCGCTGCAAAAGGTCGGTGTTGGTCTCAATGTTGAGCCGCAGCTGTTTTTCTCTAAACGCACGCTGCTGGCGCTTGGCGTGGATATCCTGCTGTTTCCAGCGAATCAGGCTCGCCTTGTCGACATTCGGGTGGCCTTCGATGTCGCTATCGTCGCTCAATTCCAGTTTATCCCACTTGCTGTAGTCGAGAACCATGAGGTGGGGTGGGCCCTAGTGGAGGCCTTATAGGGGTGATGGGCCTTGGGGTCCAGGGCCTTATGGGGAGATCTAGAATGTTGGAGAAGGGCCATTGTGGCAGTTGAGCAGCAAGCTCCGATTAGATAAATCTCCACCCTCTAATTATTTTAAATTAATTGATTAAATCTACCCCAACCCAGTAATTGCTGGCCCACCTTAGCCCACCCTAGGCCAGCCCCAGCATTATTAATCCTGATAACATGTCGGGATCCTGGCACCAGGACCCAACTGACGACTCAATTGGCCAGGAAACTGAGAAAATGCCGCGCAAGGTGAGTGCTGATGATGGTTCAAGTGAAAAGGATGAGTTTGAGAGCGCGGGGGATGGCCACGGAGGTGGACCTGAGGGCGGAAATGGATCTGAGAGCGGATCCCCTGTGGAGCATGAGATGGAGCATGAAATGGAGCCTGATATGGAGCATGAGATAGAGGCCCATGAAGTGCCTTTGGATTCCCCTGTGGAGTCCCCGATTGGCTCCCCAGTGGGGTCCCCGGGGTCCCCTGGAGAGGGCCGTATGGGTGGGCGTGATGAGCGTGTGGGTGGCCGTGGTGGTTCTGGCCATGTGGATGTGGCTGTCGATGAGTCTCGTGTGGCCTCTGCGGGCTCAGTGGGCTCAGTGGGCTCTGGCCCTGACCATGATCGCCTCCGCGTGGACTCTGAGGGCACCTCTGGCTCGCCCAGCCGCTCCCCTGAACCTGACGGTCCAGGGGACGGTCCAGGGAATCCCTCCGATTCGCCTAGCGGCTCGGCCTCACGCGGCTCCCCTGAACCTGACGGTCCAGGAGAGCGCCGCGTGTACCTCGGCCCCATCAACATCCGCGTCTCCTCCCCGCAAAAAGTCATTGAAGGCGCCACCGCTTTTGTCGCTTACCTCGTCACCAGCGAACGACCAGGCCAGCCCGACGAACACGTCCGCCGCCGCTTCTCCGATTTCGTCAAGCTCTATAGCCAGCTCACTGCAGAGTACCCGGGGTGCGCTGTCCCGCCCCTCCCCGACCATTCACGGCTCGAATACATTGCGGGCGACCGCTTCAAGGAGGAATTCACCAGCAAACGCGCCGTCTCGCTCGAACGGTTCCTCTTCAGGCTCACCAAACACCCAGAACTGTGCCGGTCGCGTGCCCTTGCCGCGTTCCTTACCCCGCGAGACTTGGTCGCGGCCCGCAAGTCTGCCCGCTCCTCTGGAACTCCGGCGGATTCAGTTATCGATGTGCTCTCGGATCACCTCCTAAACGCGTTTGCCAAAGTGCGGTACCAGAGCAAGGAAATGCTCGAAGCCAAGGACCGCGCCGACCGGTTCGAGCACAGCGTGGGGGCTATCGATAGAGCTTTTGCCCGTATGACGCGTCACCAAGCCGATTTGGTGCACGAACTGAGCGATATGCACCGCCAGAGTGCGCGGCTGGCTACCCTCGAGACTGCGGGCCCAGCGGGCGGCCGGCAAGCATTTGAAACCCTCGCGCAGGCCGCCAAGGTTATCGCTACCGCTACCGCTCAGCTCCACACGGCAATGGACGCAACGTTCGCCGGTGCCCTGCGGGATATGACGCATTACGTCCAGGCCATCAAGCAGCTCCTCAAACAACGCGAGCAGCGCCAGATCGACTACGAGGCGCTCGTGGATTACTTGCACCGCACTGAGGCCGACCGAGCCGCTGCGCAGGCGGGGCACACCACTACCACCACGGGCTACCTCCGCACCAAAGTCAATGACCTGAGAGGCGTCGACAATGAGCACGTGCGAGCAGCGCGGATCCAGCGGCTGGACGAACGCATCGAGACCCTCAAGCAGGAATCTGCGCGTGCAAAACAGGTCTCGCAGCAGTTTGAGCAGGTGGCCAAACGCGAAATGAGCGTGTTTGAGGCTACCGAAGCGCTGGAAATGAAGGCGTGCCTGGGGTCGATTGCCGATGCGCACATTCGTTATTACAAGAGCGTTTTGCAAGAGTGTCGCGCACTCGAGTAGCCCCGAGCAGCAGCTAATGAGCAGCAGCGTTAGCATATAGTTATTTATTTAAGTTTGGTATCAGCTTGGCCAGCTGTCAGTCTTGACGCATCTTTAACATGAAACGCTGAAAGCCTCAAGCTGAAGCACACCCATATTCCTTTTCGGGATGGTCTAGACCAGGCTTGGCCGCTAGCAGGAAGATGGCAGGTGGCCGCTAGCAGGCAGCCATAGAGGCCACAGATGATAACATCACCTATGCCTGGCTTGGAATTTACGTACCCCACCTGATAATCTCCCCCATCCCCACAATTTCCACGTGATATCACCATGCATCTTGTCAATTCGTTTGCCGCTAAAAACAGTTCAGGGATCCTCTCGCCTCACTCAATTCCCCGTAGAGACCTCGGCCCCCAAGATATCAAGATCGCAATCGACTACTGCGGGGTATGCCACTCGGATATCCACTACGCCCGAGGCGATTTCGGCAAAGTGAAGTACCCGGTCGTTCCTGGCCACGAAATTCTCGGCAGAGTCGTGGAAATTGGGCCCGAGGTTTCCCAGTTTAGTGTGGGGGATGTAGCGGCAGTAGGAGTGCTCACTGACCATTGCGGGGAGTGCACCAATTGTCGCGATCAGCAAGAGAACTATTGCCCCCGGAAAACCTCAACTTATGGCACGTTTGATCCCGCTTTGGGTGCCTTGTCCTATGGTGGGTATGCCGAGACAATTGTTGTGCGGGAGCCGTGGGTGTTTAAGGTTCCAGCACAGATCTATGGCCCCCGCGCAGCACCTCTGCTATGTGCCGGCATCACCTGCTTTAGTCCCCTCCTGCGAGCCCAAATTGCGGGCAAGAGGGTCGCAGTAGTGGGTCTAGGTGGTCTTGGCCATCTGGGGATCAAGTTTGCCAAGGCGATGGGTGCGCACGTGGTAATGGTGACGACCTCAGCTGCTAAAGGTGCCGATGCCCAGAAACTGGGGGCCGATGAGGTCCTCTTGTCCACTGATTCCAGTGCTCTCAAGAAATACAGGGGCAGCCTCGATTTCGTCCTCAACACCATCCCCGTGAACCACGATGTCAACACGTATATAAAACTGCTCAAACGCGGCGGCCACATGAGTATTGTGGGCCGCATCGGGCCCTTGGAGATCAACACTGCCTACCTCATGGCCAACTGCATCGGGGTGAGTGCCAGCAGTATTGGCTCGATACAAGAGACGCAGCAGATGCTTGAGTTTTGCGGCAGACACGGTATCGTCGCGGATATCGAGGTGATTTCCATGGACGATATCAACACGGCCAACGCCAGAGTACTGCAGGGCGACATCAAGTACCGGTTCGTGATCGATATGAGTACTCTGCGGTCGCTAGGTAGGCTCTAGTTGGTGATCAGTTGTTTTAGATTAAATATTTCAGTTGGTATTACAGTTTAAGCTCCCTCGCTAATGGCACCCACCTGTACCACCTGTACCTCTAAATTAGGCTGCGTATCATGCGTCGCTAATGAAAAGCACATTCCAGAGTAATTATTTAACCCGGAATTTTAGCAATTTAATTTTTTTCAATTTAATTACAGCAACCATCTATAAACTTCTGATACCTACCCCTACACCTTCCAAACACCGCGTTCTAGACACTTGTTATCTCTTTATAGCTGTTGACCGTTGACAGCCTCAGATTTACTAGTCGAATGCATTCGCGAATGTTCTCTTTTCCCCATTCGCTTTCCATAACACTCAGTGTCTTGGTGACGGTTGCATGAGGGGAAAATCTGTACCGGGTAAACAAACAGGCATGGGGTAGTCGCCTAATTTTGCCCTCTGCTCTTATTACGTGCTTATTCCATACTTATTCCCAGCTAGACTAAAGTTTGCCGGCTCAAGATACTCTTGGGGGGGTGCAGTTGCAGGTGAATAGCTTTGCATTTCGTGCATAATTCTTTTCGGGGGCCGTTGAGGTTACCCGACAAGCACTAATTACGGGCGTCCAAGTTAACCGAAACTTTATTTAGGCTTGGCTTTGTCTGCAATGCCGTTACACTCACGCAACCTTTCGATATCTATGCATCTAAATATTTACTTATTAAGGACTAGCTGCATAGGCACGCAGTTTCAAGTCCCACCGCAGGACCGTACTGTACATTCCCCTGAGTGGTGCAGGCACGGGAACAATGCGGGCACGTACATAATTAGCACAGGCAGAACCACCTCGAGTGTATGTAGCAATAGTGTAATTGGTGCCAGCTGGCAAGGGCTTTTACAGGAATTAGCGTATCTGATGCACAGACCCAAGGACGTGCTCTATATCGGGCCCAGAATCTGAGACAATGTCGTCAACCTGCGTATAAACCTTATGCAGGTTAATAGCCGGTGCCAGTCATGAATCGAGAGAGGACAACAACAAGTCAAGGTACGCATATTTGTTGAAAGATCTCTTACCAACAGCAGCTAAACAGTACACAGACGCCTTTTGCCATGCCCTACCCTGCCCACTCGAGGACGACCAGGCACCCGCAGGTATGCATGCACCGGACGCATAAAGGCGTTTCAGATTGAAATCTCTCTTATAGTCGCGAAATTCCTGCGCGTAGGCCCAACCTTAAAATTTTGGATGCCGAGTGTCAAGGTACAGCTTGAGAACGGGCAGTTTACTACATTCACATACACTCTGAGCAGCACTACGCACCAGCTCTCGTCGACTCTTTGTCGTCGCCTTTACGGAGAAGCCTACGAGGCCTACACACAGTTTGGCGAGATTGCCGTGTGGGAGGTGTGCCAGCCGAGCGTCCAGCGTCGCACCCGCAGTTTTGAGAAAGTGGCCGAGATCGTCTCGACCTGGCCCCCCAAGAGCGGATGCTACCTCAAGCTCCAGCAGTCGCCCGAGATTCTGCGGTGCGACCCGGCCAAGACCCGGCTCATGGACCTCAACGCCATGTACTCGCTGCTCGACCAGGACTGGACGCCGTGCGTGATTGATATCTACGACAAGCTGTTTCACCTGAAAAGCACGTGTTACAATGGTCTCTGGCGGTCGCTCGATCTGCAGGAAGTTGATGTATACGATAGCAACTTGCCTGAGGTCGTGATTCTCCGGTCCCAGGTGGCTCACGAGCAGCTGCCGGACCGCGTCGACCGCATGATTGTGATCCGCACGTCTCCCGACCAGGCCCAGTCGCTGCGCACGCTCGTCTTTACTATCCGCACACAACGTCTCATGACCCCCAATGAGTACACATTTAATTCCCCCACAATAGGTCCTCCTCCATCGGTGCTTGCTCCGGGACCTCCAGTGAGCCCCATTTTGACTCAGGGGCAGCAGAAGCTAGCGGCACCGATCCAGATCCCGGAGAGATCACCCTTGCATTCGCACACCCCGTCCAACGCGTCGCTCACCGGGGCAGCCACTTTGCATTCGCACACCCCCAGCATTGACTCGAGCAGCTCCCGGAACCAGCCGCAGCCCAAATCCAAACCCCAGGGCCCAGCACAAGGGTCCTTTCCGAACCCCCGTCTTCACTCCCCGAAGATCATCTCTCAACCACACATGCTCACGCCCCCAAGCTCGCCCCCCGCCAGCAACTTTTGCAAAGAAGAACTCCCAGTGACACCTCCGCCCGTGCCACCCAAGGACGAGCCTCGACGCAAAAGCAAAAAGCGGGTAGCGAGACGGCATTACCAGGTTATTGAAGCAGAAGGTGGCTTTATTTGAGCATGGGAGTAGAGACGGTTTAATTTATAGCGAGCATCAGCACTAATAGACTAATAATTAACAAGCCGCGTTGGATGGCCGGTGGCCTGCGTGGCCCGACTCTGGCAGCCAGATGGTGGCCAGATGGAGCCCAGGTGGAGCCCAGGTGGAGCCCAGGTAGAGCCCAGGTGGTGGCCAGGTAGTGAGCCGAGGATTTTTGTTGCAAGGATATATATTACAAGAGGTCAATACATGATCAGCTGTAAAGCAGGGACTCACAAGCTAGTTGGTGGCTCAGGTCCCTAGACACCCCAGCACAATCTACGACGGAGGGGCGAATAACTATGTAAATGTCATCTAAAGAGATCAAGTAAACTATCTGGCTAATTGTTAGCAGCCGTTGGTGACAATTTTGATGGTTTCTAGCTCCTGGGGTACGGGGTTCCAACCTGTTTACTATGAGCGGCGGGAGGGCGGGAGGGCACCAACTGGGAGGGCTCCGACCGGGTTACTATGAGAGCGGCGGGATGCCTCCAACCGCCAAGCCCATCCCTCTCCCTACCCTTTGTCCCCAACCGCCTAACGCGTCCCTATCCATCTTTGCCATCCTCTCCATCTTCAATGTCCCTCGATTTGAAGCTCCCAGAGAGCTTATTTTTCCCCGTGGAAATAACCAAAATTCGCGTTTCGCCAGGGCAACAAGTGCAACAACGCCAGGCTCTCCTCTCATACAAGTACTGGAACCGTACCCCAGACGGGATCGACGAAGACGGCAACGAGATCCTTTCCACAAAAGAGTTTTACGCAGACTTTGAGTCTCCGTGCAGTGGCCAAGTCACGGGAGTGAACGTCGTTGTGGGCGATCGTATCAATGGCAGCGATACCGTGATCCTCAAACTCGAGGAAGACTGCGACCACAGCGTGCAGTACGGAGGGCTCTGTGCGAAATGCGGCGTTTCCCTCGATGACCAGAAAGACTACCTCGGGTACTCGCACATTGACAGGGCCCCCATTGCCATGTCTCACGGTACTCAGGGGTTGACGGTGTCGCGTAACGAGGCCGAGCAGCTCGAGAATGCCAGCACGCAACGGCTTTTAGAGGCGAAAAAGCTGATTCTGATTGTGGATCTGGACCAAACAATCATCCACGCGGCCGTGGACCCGGCAATTGGCCACTGGATCAACGACCCCGAGTCCCCGCACCACGAAGCAGTCAAGGACGTGCGCAGCTTTATGCTACGGGAACAACGACGCGAGGGCGTGGTAAACTGCTGGTACTACATTAAACTGCGTCCCGGGCTCCAGGCATTCCTCGAGAAAATGTCCAAGCTCTACGAACTCCATATTTATACAATGGCCACCAAGGCCTATGCCCTCGAGATCGCCAAACTGGTGGACCCCGACGGCAAGTATTTTGGCGACCGCATTCTCGGGCGTGAAGAGTCCGGGTCCATGGTGCAAAAGAACCTCAAACGGTTGTTCCCCGTGACTACCCAGCTCGTGACTATTATCGACGACCGCGGCGATGTATGGAACTGGAGCTCACATTTGGTTAGGGTGGTGCCCTACAACTTCTTTGAAGGTACAGGCGACATCAATTCTGGCCTCTTGCCGAAACGGGCTGGCCTGGTTACCCCCGACAGTGTGCCAGAGGGCAGCGAGTCCAAGGAGTCCAAGCGCGAGAAAAAGCTCAGCAATGATGATACAGAGCTCGAAACTCTCGACCGAATCCTCACTACTGTCCACGACGAGTTTTTCAGCGAGCTGAGCAGGGGCGAATCGCCAGATGTGGGGCAGCTCCTGCCGTCCCTCAAGGAACCCGTTTTCTCGGGCTGCGTTTTCTTGTTTTCGGGGATTTTCCCGTTGGGCGTCTCGCTCGAAAATGCCGATATCGTCAAGTGGGTCCGCAGTTTTGGTGCCCTGGTGGTGGCCCAGTTTGTGCCGGCCGTCACCCATGTGATCGCCAATACGGGGGGCACAGTCAAGGCAAGGCAAGCTGCCGGCGCTGGCGTGCCTGTTTTATCCACAAACTGGCTGTTTGCGTGCCTCAAAGAGTGGAAACGGGTCCCGGCCACCGACTTTGAAATCAGTGTGCCTGACCCCATCAAGCCAGAAGATGTCGAGGAGAATAAAATTCAAGAATCTGAAGAAGTATTTGACAAGAACTTCAGCGGTGGAGGTGTCGATTGGGATGAGATGAACAAAGAGCTGGAGGAGTTTATGACGACTGATGAGGAGGCCGACACTGGCGAAGCAGTCGAGGCCGGTACTGGCAAGGAGGAAGTTGACAAGACCAAAGTTGACACTGAAAAGGCCGAAGTTACTGCCGCCGCCTCCACCTCCAACCTCAAACGGTCCCGCTCCGATACACTCGAGACCGAACCTACCGCCAAGAAACTGGACAATCACCCCAGCTCAGATAGCGATTCAGATGCCGACCTAGCTGCTGAGCTTGAAAATGAGTTTGCCCAGTCCAGTTGATGTTTATTTATTCTTAATTTTTGCTATAGAGATAATTCTAGTGTGGATTAAACGCCCTTTGAATGGCCTCGACATACTCGGGGCACAAGCAATTGCCCAGTGCATTGCCAAACTGCCGTACGCACCGCGTAAACCCGTTTTGCTGGGCCCATTTGGTGGCCTCGTATTCGGCATATCGCTCGAGTTCTGCAGTGGCTGATCCGTACCCCACATCTTCATGAAACGTGCCTGATCGCAGGGTTACCCGAACAACAAGCGACACCAGAACTTTGAATTTATCTTGTTCTTGTACTGTACGCTCCACTTTACGGTCGCGTTCGCAGAGACTCCAGTTGCCGGCCCCGAAAATCGAGTCGCAGAGATCGGCCAAATCTGATGCTTTGATGCTACAAAAGGGGACTCCGTTATTATTATTGCATTGAACGAGTTCGAGGGGCACGTTTTGAGCCAATAGTTTGTCTATTTCTTGTCGTTCAAGAGACATGTTACCTGACTAGTGGGCCTGGCAAAAAGAAAGCCGTAAACTGAATGGTTACCACCAGAAGACATGATAACGAGCCATCCGGGCGCCGCTTCAGACATGAAAGTTGGCTGCGTTATTAGCTAACCTGACCCATACTCCCATCCCAAGGTTGTGCCCATCTCTGTTACCAAAGATAGCTGCAACCACCCTGAGGCTCGAACCGGACTCGCACCTAAGACTCTGGCGAATATCAGACTCCGACAAAACCCACAACAGGCCTTGACTTTGCAAGTTGGAGGTATAATAGGCGAATTTTTTTGAAACTGGGGCGTGAAATTGGGCAACGTGAAAAAAGGCAACCAAAATTGGGGGGTAAAGAGGGGATGGCGGCAAAAAGAAAGGTGGTTTCGAGAGCGTTTACGTGAACATGTAGCTAATGCGAGGATATATTCTGATAAGTGGGCCCAGATACACCAGGGAGGCCGTGAGGTACTGGAGGGTCTGTGCCTAGGTGTCGCTGTCTAGGCAAATTATAACAGAAACAGCAAACGAGCAGGTCCAATTTCAAGAATATAGCGCAAGGGCTGAGTAGGGGTGCCCAGACTAGCAGCCACTCAGTTCCATCTCCACCCCATCCGCTGCTACCCACCCGCCCACCAGCCCACCCACCAGCCCGCCTGCCCACCTAACACCTAATTAACCACTTTCTCCAACTAATTAACCCAACGGCCGCTAAATCTCTGGCGCGCCTCTGACCAATCACACGCGTGACAAACCCAGTATATCCGCTTACGCTAGACGCTAGACTCTTATGCTCCGTACCAACCTCGTGCGGTTATTTAGCACCACGCGCGCGCGCGCCGCGGCCGCAGAAGTGACGCTCACAGTCGACGGCAAGAGCGTGACGGTCCCCGCCGGCAGCGCCCTGATCCAGGCCATCGAGGCCGCGGGCGTGCAGGTCCCGCGCTACTGCTACCACGAAAAACTCGCGATTGCAGGAAACTGCCGCATGTGCCTCGTAGACGTTGAGCGCGCGCCGAAACCGGTCGCCAGCTGCGCTTTCCCCGCCGCAAACGGCCAGGTCGTCCACACCCAGTCAGTCAGAGCCAAGAAAGCACGCGAAGGAGTTACCGAGATGATCCTCGCCAACCACCCGCTCGACTGCCCCGTGTGCGACCAGGGAGGAGAATGCGATTTGCAGGACCAGAGTTTGCGCTACGGCAGCGACCGCGGCCGGTTCCACGAGATTGCCGGTAAACGTGCGGTTGAGGACAAGAACATTGGTCCTCTCGTCAAGACCAGCATGAACCGGTGCATCCAGTGCACTCGCTGCGTGCGGTTTGCTAATGATGTGGCGGGAGCCCCCGAGCTCGGTACCTCTGGCCGCGGCAACGAGATGCAGATTGGCACCTACCTCGAGCGTAACCTCAACACCGAGCTCAGCGGTAACGTTATCGACTTGTGCCCCGTGGGTGCGCTCACCAGCAAGCCGTACGCGTTCAAGGCCCGTCCGTGGGAGCTCAAAAAGACCGAAAGCATCGACGTGCTCGATGGCCTTGGGTCTAATATCCGCGTCGATAGCCGCGGGCAGTCGGTTCTCCGCGTCGTCCCGCGTCTTAACGAGCAAGTCAACGAGGAATGGATCTCGGACAAGACCAGATTCGCCGTTGATGGCCTCAACACCCAGCGCCTCACTTTGCCCCTCATCAAGGAGGACGGGGTCTTTAAGCAGGCCAGCTGGGAAGACGTGCTGATGCTCATCAAGCACAAGTTTGAGCAGCTCGCTCCAAAGGCCAACGAGTTCAAGGCTGTGGCCGGTGACCTCGTAGACACCGAGTCGCTCGTGGCCCTCAAGGACCTCGCCAACCGCCTCGATTCCGAGAACCTGTGCCACGATTTCCCTAATGGCGACAAACCCTTGCCTCACGGCATTGATTTGCGGTCCTCGTACCTCTTCAACTCGACCATCCAGGGCGTCGAAGAGGCCGACGTTATCTTGATGGTGGGCACCAACCCCCGCCACGAAGCAGCCGTCCTCAACGGCCGTATCCGCAAACACTGGCTCCACAACGATGTCCGCATCGGTCTTGTTGGCGAGGATTTCGAGAGCACTTTTGAGTATGAGAGTTTGGGCAAGGACGCCGGTGCGGTCGAGACTGCCCTCCAGGGCGATTTCGGCAAGGCTTTGGCCGCAGCTAAACGTCCTCTCGTGATTGTTGGTAGCGCTGTGGCCGAGATGGACGGCGCCGACGCCATTTTCGGTGCCCTGGGCCGTTTTGCCGCCAAGAACCAGAACGTAGTAAACGACGAGTGGAACGGTCTCAACGTTTTGCAGCGCAGCGCTTCTCGTGCCGGTGCCTATGACGTTGGATTTGCCACCAGCGACCCCAGCGTTGCCGAGACTCGTGCCAAAATCGTGTACCTGTTGGGAGCCGATGAGGTCGAGCCCAGCCAGCTTCCCAAGGACGCTTTTGTTATTTATCAGGGCCACCACGGTGATAAGGGTGCCCCTCTTGCCGACGTAATTTTGCCCGGCGCTGCATACACCGAGAAGGCCGCCACCTTCGTCAACACAGAGGGCCGTGCGCAGCAGACCCGCGCTGCTGTTGGTCCTCCCGGTGCTGCTCGCGAGGACTGGAAGATCATCAAGGCCGTCTCTGATGTGCTCGGTGTCCCTCTTCCTTACGAGAACGCCCCCGCTCTCCGGGCTCGTTTAGAGGAGGTTGCCCCCAACCTGTTGACCCACGATGCCCTTGAGCCCAGCAGTCTCGGTCTTTTGGCCGCCAAACAGTTTGCCAAGGGGCCCGAGTCTGCTAGTGGACTGTTTAAAAAGACTGTCGAGAACTTTTACTTTACCGACGCCATCTCGCGTTCATCCCCCACAATGGCTCGCAGCTCCCATGCTTTTGTCCAGAACTAGATTAGCACTCCCCAGCCGTACACAGGCGGCCAGCCTTTAGCCGTTAGCCGTTAGCAGCCGTAGCACAGTATAATTCTACGAATTCTTCAAGTTATTCAAGATCTCTAGGAGCCGCTATAGGGATTCCAGCCTGTTCATAAACAAGTTTTAATTCATAAAAATCACTATTCACTATGGATTAAACGCTTGCAGGTAGGTACCTTGGAGTGCCTGGACCTGAGCTGACTATGATCATCTTGACCCTATTCAGCCTAATAAACGCCCTCACACTCCACGGATACATTAGAAATTTCCAAACTAAAGATATCGAGAGCACCCACATTTACCTCTACAATTCAAACACCCAAACCCCAATCATTGAGCCCGTGAGCTCGAGGGGAAATTTCACTTGCCGAGATCTCGGGGATGGAAGCTATAAATTGACGCTCGCGTCGTCAACTCTAAACGATTCGAGCGTTTACAGCGTCGAAATCAGCGACGGGTACGTCGAGGCTCTCAAGGACTCGCAGCCCGTGCCTCTACCCTTGGAGCTGCAGCCCGATCGTATCGTCTACAAGGAGCCAAGAAAACCACGGCTGTCGGATATTTACACTGATAAAGTGGTGCTAATAACTGTGGGCGTTTTGCTGCTCTTTAACATTCTTCCTAAACTATGGCAAGATATGAGTGCAGAGGACCTGGCTATCTTGGAGAAACAGGAAGGGTTGCAGTCTGCATTCAATACTGCTCATGAGATTGCTAGTCGGCAGTAGGCAATGTAGATAGCAGTAGATAGGAGTAGGTAGTTGGGCTGAGTTGTCTGGCAAGCTCAAGCGTTATGGGTATACATGTACTTGATAGCTGATGATATATAAGGGTCTCGGTGCTGTAGGTTTTGGAGTACTTTGCCACCCTCAACAAGTACGCATCATCGCGCGACGAATCACTGTCGCAGTCTTCGCTCGTCTCTTCTTTAGAGCGACGGTTGGTACCTAGGCAGGCAGCTGTACAGGTTGCAGTGGGGCAGCTGGTCCCAAGTCGCCAGCCAAGCCTCTCTAGTATTTAGGTGAGCATCTAGATTAGCCCAGCCACCAGCCAAGCCAAGCTCAGCTAAGCTTATAGCCCATGTGCCCAGCTTAACCTCTAACCCCACCTATCCAGCTATCACTGAGGGGCAGTACAACTTAGTACAAACGGAATGTATTACCGTACACTGCCCAGAATTTGAGGCACCTCAACTACTAAATACTACAACTCACCTCGCTTCGTACACGTACTACCTGGGTTCTGAACGTACCTCCTGTGGATAAAAAATCATTTTATATATAGAATAGACTGGTATCTACGCGTCCCTTCAATAAATAGCATACACGTCCACAAATAGTAGGACTACCCCGGATCATAGCTAATCTGAGACATGTCTCAGACAGGTTTCAGAGCATAACCCTGATTCTGCCAAACTGCCTTGGTGTACGGAAAATAAACCAGCTCTTTAGAGATGTAGGGTCTACATAAAGCTACTGGTGCTGGCATGATGGCAGGTTCAGCCCTCAAGTGAGTCTTCAGGTTAGTCCATCTGAGACATGTCTCAGACGATCTATGACTTGAGTGGGTCGACTTTGAGCAGTACTTGAAGCTATAAAATGTTGATTTGCAGTCAGGGATTGCCTAGATCTCGTCAAGGCGGATGCTCAATAGATCAGCAAGAGCGATGCCCAGTTCCAGCTCTATAATTCAAAAATATTCAACTATCTAAGTGAACGCTAATGACCTCTCAGGGTGCCGCCTACGGTCATACCAGGACGCCTAAGGTTATACATGATGCATTATCAGCACTTGATGGCGACCAATGGACTTTGTGCGTACCAACTTTTGCCTCGAACGTGTGCCAATTACTCAAACAAAATGCCTCTGAAAATGGAGTTGGCTATGGCCGAGCTCTAATTAGCATATAGAGTTGTTGCTAGTTGATAGCGACTGCCAGCTCCTCCTGGGCCGACCTCTTGGGCCCTTTTAGATGGTGCATTGGCAATCGGACGCAGCGGAGCCTCCTAAAGTGCAGGAATATAGTGCGGCTCTGGAGTTACTTGGCTCTGGGCTCATCAATGTTACTATAACTAGTTAATGCTAGAGAATGCTAGTGTGTGCGGAGCAACGCGGCTAGGCCAGCTTGAGTGGCAGGCAGAGGTCATCCGACGCGGCCAGATAGCTAAAAGTCACCCGACGCGGCTGAATCGCTGGAGGTCAGCTTAAGCGCCTAGGCGGCCTAATCCTGGTCCCAATCACCGCCCTGCTTTGGCACAGACGGTCCACCACTTCTCTTGGCCATAATGATCTGGTTCACACTCAAAATAGTCGTAGTGGCCTGCGTAGCCAAATCAATAGCGTTGCGCTTGGCAATGTAGATATCAGTAATATTAGCTTCGGTTGTATCCACAGTTACTGGGCCCTGGCCGTCGATATTGACGCCGACATTGACGCCACCTTCCTTGGTGTGCTCTGCATACAACTTTGAAACCACATCGGTACCGTCGAGACCGGCGTTCTCGGCCAGGGTGCGGGGGATAACCTCAAACGCACGGGCGTAGCGTTTGATGGCGTGCTGCAAAACGCTCGAGGTCTTTTCGCCCTCTTTGAACACGGCATTGGCGATCTCGATCTCGGAGCTGCCGGCACCGGGCACCAGCCGGGCGTCTTTTGTAAACGCCTTGACGGCGTTGAGGGCATCGTCGATAGCGCGTTCTACGCCATCGAGGTAGTTGAGGGTGGCGCCGCGCAGGACGATGGTGGCGGTGCGGGTCTGCGTGTTTGTTTGCTCGAAAACAGTGACGCGGTCGCCACCGATTTCCCTGGTGGAGACGGCATCAATGACGCCCAAGTCGTCAGCCAGCGGCGTCTGGAACACGGGTAGGGGCGTGGCGCCAGTGACGCGGCACAACCGTTGTAAATCAAACTTGGAGCCCATGCGGAAGCAGAGGATCCCGGCTCTGTTGAGGTAGTGGAGGGCCAGCGCACCGACACCTCCACCGGCAATCACGATGCGGACGCCCGTATCTGCGAGTTCCTGGACCTTGTGCTGCATGCGGTCCTCTTCGCCCTTTGAGAAATCGAGCATTTCCTGTGCGCTGTGCAGCAGGACGGTTCCCTTGGTCTCGGTCTGGGCGATATCCACGGGGCCAGTGAAAACGGCTACTTTGCCGCTGGCGTCGCGCACTGAGCCCTCGGGGGGGTTCGGGAACACCATCCCCTTGATTACAGAGGAAGAGCTGAGACCCGCACCGAGGATCTTGACGACGCGGACGGAATCGACGTTAAACTGTTTGCCGGTGATGGTGTGGGCGACCGCCTGGGCCACGAGGTTGGCGAGATCGTCCTCGTCGCCGTACTGTTTGGGGGCGATCACGGGCGCCAGCGCTTTTTCGAGAGCTTGGGGGTTGTCGAGGGCCGTGCTCGAGTGGGCGAGCGACTCGAGAGCCGCGAGGGCGTGGCCGACCGCGAGCTCGTACCCCTGGATAATCTCGGCGGTGCTCATGCCGATCCTGAGCAGCTCCTCGGCCAGCGAGAGGAGCTCGCCGCACAGCACAACCACGAGATTTGAGGCGTCGCCGAGCTCTGCTTCCTGCTGCTGTGCGGCCATCACCAGGACCTTGACGGCCGGGTGGACGATATCGATTTCGCGGAGGATCGTGGAGGCGTCGCTGGTGATGAAAACGCGCTCCACGTGGTTCACAACCACCTTGTTGCGGCCGGCGGGGCCCACCGAGGTGCGCACCATCTCTGCGATCTCGCGCACTGCGGCGATGTTGCGGTTCACGATCCCGTCTTCTGAAGAGTACGAGTTGTATCCTTGTTTGAAGAGCCCAGCGTTAGGCGCTGTGGGTAGTTTAAGGGACATCTGGGGAGGGGAGAGGAGGTAAGTGTGAGAGAGTGCTAGAAGGTGAGGGCGTTAGGGGGGAGCTGGGAGGCTGACGGAGCTGGGAGCTGAGCTGGGAGCGCTCGTTTTTTCATGTTATTAATAACGCTTTTTTTTTATTACTTCCCAGCAGCTACTATTAGCACCCCTCTACACCTCCATCGCCATTAGCTATATGGCCACCCAGTCCCACCCGTCCTCCGTTGACCGGCTAAACCAGCTGTTAAGGACGCCCAATGACCTTGAAAATTTACCGCAAATCGCCGATTACGTCAACCTAAGCACCGCGTTCCTCACCAACAAAATCGGCCGCCAATCGCAGCTGCTGCCGCCGGGGACCCAGATATCCGCGCAAATCAGCGCCCTCCGCCAGAGCACAGCCGTCCTGCACTCGCAAACACAACATACGCGCGCGCAGGTGCAGTCCATGACCAAAGATATCAAGCAGCTCGACCGCACAAAGAACAATCTCGTGCAATCGGTCACAATGCTCAAACGGCTCCAAATGTTGACCAAACTGCACTCGCAGCTCGACTCGCTGCTTGTGGAGCGGCAGTACCGCCAGCTCTCGCAGACCCTCGCCGCGGCCTCGGAATTGTGCGAGTATTTCCGCGGTTTCCGGTCCCTCCCGCACGTGGCCCACCTCTCGCAGCTAGTGGCCGAGCAGCAGCAGAGAGTTTCGAAACAGGCGATGGCAGATGTGAGGGCGTTCCTCGAGGGCCAGCCCCAGGGGGGCAGCTACAGCGAGCTGCCGTGGGCATGCAAAACGTGCGACCAGAGGTCACTCGTCTCCTGGTACACCCGCCACGCCCTCCAGAGCTACGCCGACGTGTTTGCCATGGGCAGCGAGGCAGCAGGGCTCGAGAACGTCGACCGCAGGTACGCGATGCTCCGCAACATCCTCAACAAGCAAATGGGGATCATTGAGAGGGCGTTCCCCAAAGAGTGGCACGTGGGAGCCGAGCTCGCGTCCTACGCTTGCGAACTAACAAAACGCGATATCTCGCTGCTGCAGTTTAGCTCGGGGCAGCAATCGGTGCAGGAACTGCTCGACGCGCTCCAGCAAACCACAGAGTTTGAAGCGTACCTCCGGCGCCGGTTCCCGCAAGAGGCAGCTGAATTTGAGAGCCCCATTTCTAGCGCGTTTATCCCGCACCTCAACGTGTGGGTAGATTTCCACGAACGCACCCTCGGGGACAAGCTCAGTACCTACCGCAGCCACGAATGGAACGAGGAGCCCGACGAGAGCAGCGACGTGCTCGCGTCCTCGGCAGACATTTTCCTTTACTACCGCGACGCCATGAACCAAATGAGTAAACTCACCACGGGGCTGCCCCTCGCTAACCTCGCACGCGTGTTTGCGCAGTTTATGGGCCGCTACGCGCAGCTGCTGCGGAGCTACCTCCCGTCGTCGTCGCCGGCCTCGAGCGAGGAAATCGCACTCGCGGGCAAGATCCTCAAGACCGCCGACTATTGCATCGCCACGATTGGCCAGCTCGAGGCCACGATCCACAACATGGTCAGCGACCAGTACAAGGACGAAATCTCGTTTGACGGCGCCAACGAGCAGCTGTTTGGCGTCATAAAAGCGTGCATCGACGTGTTTGTAGACCAAATCAAGGCGGCGCTGCGCATCCCGTGGCGCGAAATGGCCAACGTCAACTGGGGCCGCCTCGAGCAGGCAGGCGACCAGAGCGGGTACGTCAACCAGCTGTGCATGCTCGTGAAATCAAACACCGACGCAGTCACCACATCCCTGGCCAAACAAAGCCACCGCCGTGTTGTCTGCGACCGCATCGTCGACCACGTGAGTCTCCAGTTTTTGACTGTTGCAATGACCCGCGTGAAGCCTGTGTCGGAAATCGCCGCCGAGCAGCTGCTGCTGGACTTGTATGCCATCCGCGTAGCCCTCCTGGAGCTGCTGCCTGACGACTCCAAGTACCGCGAAAACACGACCCGCATAGTGGCGCGCGTCGAGAATGTCCTTAAAGTGCTACTGACCCAGCAGGACCCGCCCGAGGGCCTTACCCGCAACTATCTGCTGCTAATCAAGGATTCGAGTGTGGCCAATTTCCGTAAAGTGCTCGAGGCCAAGGGGATCCGCAACCACACAAAGTTTGTAGACATTTTCAAGGATATGGTGTTTGAATCGCCGCCCGGCCACAGCGATCTGCCTCCCTTGGCGCAGATTAACATGACCCAGAAACTCCCACAACCGCAGACGGGCACACCGCCGCCTGAACCTATATCCAAGTTTAGCGAGAACTTCAAGCGGATTGGAGGGTTCCTCAGGCGGGATACCCCGAACGCGAGTCCTTTGATGAGGTAGCCCGAGCGAAGCCCGACCCCGAGCGAAGCGAGTGGGGAGCCTTTACCGGATCCCTTAACTAGCCTTGACCGTCCTAATGCCCACCATCCTGCTTGTGTTTGCACTCACCTATGTCTATATGTATAAAAAATAATGATTCGCACTTTACTAGCTGATATCTACGTGTATTGACGGGTATGGTGGGGCTGGATGTTGGTGGGACGCTGGTGTTGGTGAGCCGCTGTTGGTGGGGCTGCTCGGGCTAGAAATGTCCGCACAGATTTGCATTATCTCGCAACATCTGGGGGCATGAAGCGAGTTAGGCGAGCTGACAGCCGCAGGTCTAGAGAGCCTGAGCGCCCACTGACGAGCCTACTAGGTCCAATCTACAGCTCTAGTGGAAAGTTGCCGTTCCTCGCTTGCAATATCACAACCTTTCAACTTATCACCAGTTCTTGAATAGCGTTTGACGTGTGTATACTGAGATAATGTGGGCATTAGCACACTAGTGGCTACCTGAAGTGGAGGACAGCAGGTCACTCGACGACGCGTTTTCTGTTCACTTTCTAGGGTGCTACCACAAGACAATAGCTAGAGCATATACTAGAGCTACCATATAGAAACATGCATTGTGGTTCATGGTGGTACAGCCGGAAGGACTCCTGTTGAAGAATTCACACGTTTGCTCCATAGTTTCTTAAAGACGCGTCTGGGCATCTATAGTATATATTCAAACAAACAAACCAAGGCAATTCAAGCCTTGCTGTGCCGCATCAGGGTACCTCGTACAGGAATGTAAAGGGTACGCAATAGTGCATAGTGTCTCAGAAAGCACGTCTATATCAAGGTGGCCCTCGGCTCCAGCACAAACCATGGGAAACCCCGAAAAAATTCCGGAAACAGCAGACTTGGTTGAGTCTCCAGCAGGAGCCAAGGACAAGACTCCAGATGAGAAGCACGTCACCCCCTGTTGGCAGATCCCCGCTGGCAACAGAGTTCCTAATGAGATACTTGGCATTATTTCTGGGTATCTTGGTAGCTATGGGCAGTCACCTGTGTATGTTCTAACCCTGGCATGTGTGTGCCGGCGATTCATGCAGTACTTTACGAGCCAAGAGGTTTGGTCTCGGGTCAGCATTTCAAACTACGGCTATTCATTGGTGCAAAGTATAAACGGCATATGGGACAACGAGGAAATGAGAGAATGGTGGGGTACGCCAGGAGGCTCCTGTTCATATGAAATGCGTTATCATCAAGTGCTTCCAACATATCTTTGGAAATATCCCCCAGTGCTCAAATTTGCTTTGCAAAAACTGAGAATATCGTACATTGCACCATTGGAACAAGACTTTTGGCCATGCCGTGACGACCTTGAGATAGCTCGAGCACTTGTGGAAAAGATGCCTGTGGGATCTCTATTCAGGTATGTGTCCCTAGAATTGCGGGGTAACAAGGAGCTGGATTTAGCTGCAGTTAAGAGGTTTCCCAGCGCTATCATCTACTGCTCAAAGTCGCTGCTAGGTGATCGCGAGTTTATCAAAAAGGCGGTAGAAGTCTCCAGAGGCAAGTGTATAGAATTCATTGGAGACTATCAAATGGATTTTGAAATGGTAATGTTAGCGTCGCAGTTCCAAGATGTCAACGTTTTCAAGTATGCTCGAGGTGATGCTCGAGATAAGATCGATAAACTTTGCAGAGATGGGCAAAAGTACTATGACGAGAACCCAAACGCGGAAAAGTCAACATTCAAAGGGCGTTAAGAATCCATAGCTCTATTAGGTAGCTGTCTATTACGCGAATACGACAAGTGCGTGCGAATATAGGCCAGCTCATCGAAGGTTATTTACGCGTCCGTCAACGCGTCCGTCAATGAATGATGATCAGGAGCTCAAGGCCTAGCCCTAAACTGGGGCCCTTGTGCTAAATACGTACGCGTAGCGTTAGACTCCACGGGTTAGTTCAGTAGTCCCAGGCGAGGCACTCAAGTAGGTGCCCCGTAAATGTAGTATATTCCAGTGCATACGACCTAACTAGTTATTTAGTATATGCCATTTGCTCTTATTAGCTCTAGGTGTCTATATGGTGCGTGTATGGCCTATATCTGGCTGCCTCTAGTCATCTCTGGCTGCCTCTTAAATTACTGATCCTCTATCAACAAGAAATCCTTGTCGCACGGACAGAACTTGACGGTATCCTTATTGCAAAGCTCAATGAACTGCATCGGTGGCACTCGTTTTCCATTCACCGTGCACCCCAGTGAGCTACCGAGGTCGACCAGGTATATTGACGGACCCGGTGCCGAGGCCAGCTGCCGGATCTGGATAACTGCGTGGTGGGGCTCGAGCTCTGGCAGCACTATATCGTTATCAGGGCAGGACCCCACCAGGTACTTGGACTTGGAGGTGAGCATCACGGTGCTCTGGATATCGTCGTGATCCTCAAATGTGTAGAACCTGTACTTGTCGCAGGTACATCTATCGCTTGGTTCGTGGTACTCGTCCCCCAATTTACTTGCTTCACGGTCTCTTTGGTCCAGCTCCAGCAACCCACTAGGGCTGAAATCTGGTTTTGTATTTACAAACGTTTGCGGCGAGGGAGCATGCAGCCCTCGTTTTGTGAGAATATCAAGCCGTTTAATTTTAGTTAAATTTGGTTCTGTGGGTGTGGGGGACGCCGTTTGTGGTTTGCCTTGGTCGGTGCTTGACATGTGAGGGTCACGTGGGCGGTGAAGGCTAAAAGGTAGGCTCCTCTAGGCAGAGGCTTGCAGGGACTTCCTAGTAGGGAAGTAGCGGCAGGGGCAGGGTAAGCAGCGGGAAGGGTAGTCAAAGTAATTACGAGAAATTAGTATCAGCTAAATAGCCTATTATATAAATATGGTGGTGGGGGCTGGGACCGCTAAACTGTGGGTCGTTAGGTCGCTTACCTGGGGCTTAGGCTCGCCTGCTAGCACTGGCAGCCTCGACCTCGGCCTGGCTCAAATTGGCTTCGTCGCACATGGACCGGAAAACACCGTTCCTCTGCCACAACTCCAGCGGGGCCCCCGACTCGACTACCTGGCCCAGGTCCATGACCACAACAACGTCATAGTGCAGAATCGTCTGTAAGCGGTGCGCTATGCACATAATGGTGCAGTCGGCAAACTCCCGCGAGATCGTTTTCTGGACCATCATATCCGTTTGCAAATCGACGTTGGCAGTGGCCTCGTCCAGCACGATGACCTTGGGTTTCCGCACCAGCGCACGGGCCAGCGTCAGCAGTTGCCGCTCGCCAAGACTGAAATTGGTTCCCGCGCTATCCACTTTGGCATCCAGATGGAACTGGTGGCTGGGACTCACCTCCTTGGTGCCCTGGATGGCCCCACACCTCCTCAGGGTATCCCAGAGCTCGGCGTCGGTGTACTGGCCAAACGGGTCCAAGTTGAACCGGATGGTTCCCTGGAAAAGTACGGGGTCTTGCGGGATGATACTCAGCTTGGACCGCAGACTCGCGAGGCCGATGGTCGAGATATCGATGCCGTCAATGACAATGCTGCCGCTGCACAGCTCAGTGATGCGGAAAAGCGACGAGAGCATCGTGCTCTTGCCGGCACCGGTCCGGCCAACAATACCTACTTTGGTGCCGCCAGGGATGTCCAAGTTGCAGTCCTTGAGAGCAAGCGGCAGGTTGGGGCGGTAGCGCAGACTGGCCTCCTTGTAGACAATGTGGCCGCAGTCGGGCCAAGACTCGAGGGGACGCGTCTCGGGGATGTCATAGGGAGCTTCTTGCGGAATCTCGTGGGCCAGCTCGTAGATACGCTCGATCGAGTTCATTTGGTTCTCGAGCTCGGTGAACATGGGCACGCCCAACGCGAGCGAAATGACTACATTGGGCACCAGCGACAGCAGCATACCGACATTGCCCGGACTAATATGGAAAACGCGGAAAACGCACAGCAGCGAGACCAGCAGCGAGATGGGTAGAGTGCTGCACACGATCCGCAACGACAGCCACATCTGGGCCGAGACAAGGACGTTCATTGAAACATTGAGGTCGTCGATGCTCTTGTGCAGGACTTTTTGGAAATACTCTGTGCGGTTGTACCCCAAGATCGTGCTCAAACCACTGATTGTTTCCGTCACGTGGCTAAACATGGTCGAGCGGCACACGCTGTTGATGCGCTTGATTTCGCGCGACGCGCACCGGAAATAGCTCAGGAAAATGTAAATGCCAATAATGATGGGCACCAGGCCAATAGTGACCCACGGCAAGTAGATAAAGATCACAATTAGCGAGCCAATGAGCATGCTAATGGAAAACAAAAACATGCGCATCTGCATAAACAGCAGCGAGTCCAGGTTGGCAATATCGTCGGTGAACCTGCTAATGATGCGGCCCAGGGGTGTGGCATCAAAGTACGACATGGGCGCGCGATAAATGTTCTTGAGGGCGTCATTGTGGAGGGCAGAGGAGCTGGTAAAGCAAAACGAGGCCACGGCAAACACGAGCAGCGCGTACGAGATCGTTCTGCACCCGAGAATCAACGCGTAAAAGCCAATGTACCAGCCTTTGCCCTCGCCAAACTTGTCTGCGGACCAGTAGTTGAGCCACACCGACTGCATGACGCTGGCGGCGCCCAAAACGGCCTGGCACGCGACAATCACCAGCAAGAAATACCCGCCGATTTTGCTGCCCATTGTAATGTATTTCCACACCACTTCGCCGCTCACACTTCCCTGTTTGCGTGACTCTGCCGAGGTGAGGCCGCCGACTTTACCCGGTGGAGCGCGCGAAAGCTGGCGTTGAATGAGCTCGGGCTCGAGAGTAGGAATCTTGTGCATCTCATTAACTTGTTCTTCACTGCTCGAATCCAATAGCTCCTCGATTGGCTCCTCGATTGGCTCGGATTCCTTGGAGGTGTTGTGGTAGACATCGCTAAACGCGGGGTTGTTGGCCAGCAACTCGTCCAATTTGCCAGTGTAAATGCTGCCACTTCCGTCCAGGAAAACTACCCGGTCAGCATGCGGCAGCAGCTTGAGGTTGTGGGTTACCATGATACGCGTGGTGTTTTTGAGGTAGCCGGTGATACACTTGTCAAAGATCTGTTTGCCGACTTTAGAGTCCACGGCGCTGAGCACATCATCGAGCAGGATAATGTCTCCCACATTGTACACGCCGCGGGCCAGCGAGAGACGCGCCTTTTGGCCGCCGCTGAGGGTGATGCCGCGCTCGCCAATTTCCGAGAAATCGCGGCCGTCAAACGCGCTGAAATCGCTCTCGAGGCAGCACACGTGCGTCACCTCGGCGTACTTTGTTGCGTCGTACTCCTGGCCAAACAAAATGTTCTCGCGGATCGTCGCGTTGAGCGACCAGTTGCTCATGACGGGGGTGATCTTGCCGTCGACGTAGATGTTGCCGCCCGTTTTACACATTTCGCCGGCAATACACGAGAGCAAACTCGATTTGCCGCTCCCGATCGTGCCCACAACCATAATGAGCTCGCCTTTATTGATGTCGAGGTTGAGGTGCCGCAGGCCAGGAAACTGTTTGCCAGACTCGAGGTTGGACATGGGCTCGTTTTTTACTGTGGCAGCCTCTAAATCCGCGCCATTAGGCTCGGCAATCGCGTTGATATCCTGGCTCCGTTTAAAGCTCGATGTGAGGAGCCGTTTGACGCGAGACCTAAACTTGGCCTGCTGGGGCACCGGGATAGACGATTCCCATGAAAACGAGCCATTGACGATTTGCACGGCACTGGACGTGGGCGCTGCTGGCGTCTCGACATAGTGGCCGTCCTCGTCGGCATTGAAAAATGCCTCAATACGCAGGATCGAGGGCCACGCGTCGGCATGCGTGTTGAGGCCGTTGCTGAAAAACATCGACATGGGGATAAACACAATAAACAGCGTGAGCGAAGGGAAGATACGGCTCGGGTCGAGCTGCCCGTTGATGATGGAGAGCACTGCAAACGCGAGCATACCGGCAAACAGCGGCACCGAGGTGGTGATTGCGTCTGCGCAGCCCGTGACGCGTCCAATTTTTTCCAGCAGGCCGGCCTCCTCATTGCGCTGATCCGAAATCAGCTTCACAAACGAGTTCTCCCAGCCATAGTACTTGATGATGCGCATATTCTCAATGGTATCTCTGACTGAGGCGATCCGGCGGTCGGCGAACGGGATGCTTTTTTTGCGGTAATTCGCAATAAACCGCGAGAGCGTGACGTTGGCAAAGAGGCCCAGCACGATAAGGCCAAACCCGGGCAGCGAGCTGACGCCAATATTGTCGACGAGGATGCCGACCATTGCCCCGATAATCGGCAGAAACTCGAGCAGAGCGGCTGTCCAGCGGGTGGCCATGTAGATGCGGTTAGTGTCGGCTGTGACGAGCGCCGTGATCTTGTTGGCCGGGAACTGCGAGCGGCCGTGGGGGCTCAGCCGGACCACTTTTTCGTAGATGCAGGCAATGATCACTGACCGCAGCGTGTCGCTGAAGTACCGGCTGAAAAACTGGTTCCAGATAAAAAACAGCATAAACCCAAAACACTCGAGGAAGTTGCCCACCGCGAACGCCGCTGCGTGGCCGCGTTTGCTGGTGTCGCCCATGTACACCTCGGTGATGATGGCGGTGGTGGGGCGGGCAATTACTGCCATACAAATCTCGCCAGCGGCGTACAGGGCAAACGCCACGGCCTGTTTGAGGAATTCCCAGCGTATCGAGTACGCGATCGCCTTGATGTGCGGGCTCGAGCTGCCGCGGCTGCGGTACTCTGCGGACTTTTGCTGGAAAACTCGCACGAATTTCTCGACTTTGCGGCTATCGCTCTGGGTCCAAATGTCGTTAGGATCGAGGATCCGTGTGTACCCCGTGCGGATGAGGCCCCCGACCCACGCAAACGTGATGTACGAGAAAAGGTTGTGCAAAGGCTTTGGCAGTGGTTTCCTCGACTCTGGAATGGGTTTGGGGGTCCGTTGGGCAAGTAAAAACCGGGAGACCCTGTTGTGCGGCTGCAGCACTATGTTTTCGCTGCCGGACGAACTTGTCAGTTGCTCGAGAGCAATCTGTTTCTCGTCGTCATCCGAGTTGGATTTCGAGTGACTCTTGGTGCTCCTCATGCAACTTTGATAATTGAGAGTTGACAATCTGCATTGGGTAGTTGTTAGGGTTAGGGGTGAAAGGCTGATAGGGACAGGCCGTTACAGGCGGCCAAGAGTAACCACCTGGCCCACTAGTGGCAGACATCCGAAATATTTACTGAAATACTGGTGATGGGGCGCTACATCTCATAATGTTGGTGCCATCTGCCACCTCTTTCCCCAGTTACTATGCACCCTCTTCACTATCTGATAGATGCATATGCACAATTACAAACCTCCCCTCACGGCAGTTAATTCAACTATATTTTCGTCAAGTGGATAAATGCTCAGTAAGTGCCCATCCTTCTAGCCTAATTTATTTCCATATCCTCGTTGATCCCCGCTCTTTTGATATTGAGGCGATGCCGCAATATCTCCATTAGTCAACCAATCACTAGGATTCGAATGCCTGAGCCCAAGGGTTGCCACTCCGCCACCAATTTCGCTGCTTTGAGAACTGGAAAAAAATTACCTAATATTTATTTCATGCCTAAATCAAAAAGCCATAAAGCTATACTGGCAAGAAAAAACCAAGAAAAAAAGGAGTACCAGGACCTCCTAACATCCGTCAAAGCATTCGACGACTCGACGATCCCGTCGCTCACAAAATTTGAGGAATTACCTATATCGGTCCCCACCAAAAAGGGCCTCAGAGAATCGTACTTTGTAGACTTGACGCCTATTCAAAAGCAAGCAATTGTTCCATGCATCAAGGGGGAAGACCTGCTCGGTGCCGCGAAAACCGGCAGCGGCAAAACTTTGGCGTTCCTGATCCCCGTGCTCGAGAAGCTTTATCGCGAGAAATGGTCGCAAACCGACGGGTTGGGGGCCCTCGTGATCACGCCCACACGTGAACTGGCGCTGCAAATCTTTGAGGTGCTCCGCAAAGTGGGCAAGTTCCACCAATTCTCTGCGGGTCTCCTGGTAGGAGGTAAAGACGTGCGCCAAGAAAAGACCCGTGTGGGTAAATTAAACATTTTGGTGTGCACTCCGGGCCGTTTGCTCCAGCACATGGACGAGAGCCCCGAGTTTGACGCGCTCAACCTGCAGATGCTGGTGCTGGACGAGGCGGACCGGATCCTCGATATGGGCTTCAAGGCCACGCTCGATGCAATTGTGGCGAACCTGAGCCCCGAACGGCAAACATTGCTGTTTAGCGCTACGCAAACCAAGTCCGTGGGCGACCTGGCGCGGCTCAGTTTGGTCAACCCGCGGTACGTGTCAGTGGACGCCGAGAACCCCAGCGCCACGCCGAAAACGCTCGAGCAGTACTATACAATTTGCAAATTAAGCGAGAAACTCGATATGCTATGGAGTTTCTTGCGGACCCACACAAAGGCCAAGATCCTCGTTTTCTTGTCTTCGAGCAAACAGGTGCGCTACGTGTTTGAATCGTTTAGACGGCTGCGGCCCGGCATCCCTCTGTTGCATTTACACGGCCGGCAAAAGCAAATGGCGCGGATTGAAGCCACCAAGCACTTTAGCCACTCGAGGGCAAGCTGTCTTATCGCTACCGATGTAGTGGCGCGCGGCATTGATTTCCCCGAAGTGGACTGGGTTATCCAGCTCGATTGTCCCGAGGATACTGCCACGTATATCCACCGCGTTGGCCGGTCCGCGCGTGCGGGCAAATCGGGGCGCGCGCTGCTCTTTTTGACCCCCAGCGAGCAGCCGTTTGTGGAGAAGCTGGCGGCGCGCAAAGTGCCCGTGGCAAAACTCGATATCCGCGAAGCCAAGAAATCCTCTATCCAGCCGGACCTCCAGGCGCAGATTTTCCAGGACCCAGAGCTCAAGTACCTTGCGCAAAAGGCGTTTATCTCCTATGTGCGGTCCATCCATATCCAGAAAGACAAAGAGGTTTTCAGCGTGCAGTCGCTTGATTTAGAGGAATTCGCGAAAAGTTTCGGTCTCGCCAGCGCGCCCAATGTGAAAATCAAGGGCGAGGCCGTGCGCAACCCGCTCAAGAACCAGCCCCACGCGCTGCTCGAGTCCAAGCCCAAAAAGGACGATAAAGTGCGCACCAAGTACGACCGCATGTTTGAGCGCCAAAATCAGGACGTGCTTTCTGAACATTACAAGAAGTTGTCCTCACAGCCCGAGGATGATGATGGTGATTTCATGAAACTGCGTCGCCAGGGCCACGATATCGACGAGGACGAGACTCCACAGCTTCTGTCGGTGCCCGAGAGCAAACGCGCCATGAAACGCGCGCTCAGCAAGAAGGCCATTGCGCAAAAGGGCGCCAACCCCACAAAACTCGTGTTTGACGAGGACGGCGAGGCCCACCCCATCTACGAGTTCAAGGACGAGCAGGACTTTTTGGCCGAGGGCGATGCCCAATCGCAACGCCAAGGATTTGTTGAGGAGGAAAGTAAGAAAATGTCCGAGAAAGATTTGGACGACAAAGCGCTGGCCAAGGAGAAGCGTGATGAAAAGAAGCGGAGACGCAAGGAGCTTGAGAGAATGGCCGAGCAAGGGTACTCGAGCGATGAGGAGGTTGAGGTGCGGTTGCCTTCGGAGGATGAGAGTGAGGATGAGCAGCCCAAGGCCAAGAGGAGTAAGAAGGGTGAGGTTATTGAGGTTGAGCAGCCTCAGACGTTGGAGGATCTGGAGGCCTTGTCGAGAAAGCTTTTGGGGTGACCTATCAAGCACTCCTGAGATGACACCAACAATCAAGCACTCCTGAGATGGCCTGACGCAAGCCGACCTGACACCGGCTGGAGCACTAGTGAGCCTACTCCAGGTAGCCTGACCTGACTGCCGTCTGCTGTAACTTTATAATATCCGAATGACTACTGCTGTCTGAGCTGTATATATTAATCTGGCGGAGCGACATGGGCTCTGGCTGGCTAGTAAAGCCACTAGTGGCTAGTACAGCCGCCAGTATTGGCTCCAGCATCGCTTCGCTCAACTGTCGTAGCCTAACTTAACTAATCTAATCACTTATCCAGCTTGGGGCTGGCCTGAACCCCTGGCTTGAGATCAAGGGCTGGTCTTCCACCGGCCATTGAAGAAGTCCGGCGTCTTTGCCTGTTTTGGGCCTGAATTGGGGTTTCGGTTTCTTCAATTGCAGAGTCCTGGTGTTTGGGGGGGCTTCCGACGATTTCGCTTGCGAGATTTAGGAATTTAGGCGGCATGGGGTGGGTGGGGATCAGGTGGGATAAGATGGGATCACGAGATAAGGCAGTGGGGGCTGCGTGTGATCGTGGGGTCCTAAACGGGTCTTCTACTAGAGGCGCTCGTGCTCTGTGCGTGCTTGTGGCGCAAGTGGCGTAAGTGGCGTCTACCGCTTTTGTGGCGTCGTGGCGTGCATATGCACAAAATATAAACAAACAATCCTTCATCATCCACCATCTGCCATGCAAACAGTAGTGGTTCCAGTCAACCTCTGCAGTATACAGAAACCCCCGGGCCTTTTATTTGAAAACGGGGTCGAGTGGGCTGGCTCCGCAGGCTCCGCAGGCTCCTCAAACCTTTCCAACACAAGCTCCATTAAAGAGGTTTGCCAAACTTTTGGTGCCCAGCTCACGACTCTCCACTCGAGTCTTGTCTGCACACTGAGGGGTTCTCCCGAACAGACTGCTCAATTCAGAGCTGCACTTCTCCTTTCTTTGCCCACCAGGATATCGCTGCCCACAGACTCGAGCATCATGCAAATGCAACGGGTCAACAGCGACCTCTGCAGGCAGCTGGTCAAGCTGGGGCACGCGTACGGGTGCTGGATTGGTGTTTGTCAGGAGGGCGACAGCCTCAAGCTCAACATCATCGGCCCCGAGGAGCCCGCAGAGTACACAAAGTTCAAGTGCCAGGCCCTCCTCGAGTACTATGCCGGCTCAGTGGTCGAGCGTATGGACGTGCCGCTCAGTATCCAGAGCCTTGTTTTCGGTCCTTGCAAAATGCATTTGCTCAACATCTTTCAGCAAACAAACGTGAACGTTTATGCTCCCCCTGCATTAGCGGCCGGTAAAGTCGAGGGCGCTGCATGGGACCAAATCTACCTCGTGGGCGACGCGGTGCAGGTGGCAGTAGCAAAAACAATGGTGGAGAAGATTGTCGAAAAGACCGAGATTTTATTGAAAACGTGCGTGCTCCCGCTGGGCACCCTCGATATCCTCTACTCTCAATTCGCCAGCGAAATCTACCAGCTCATGGCTATCCATGCCACGTTTATCCAGTGGCCAGCCAACTCCAGTACCGTGCGGGTCCTCGGTACCAACCGCAAATCGATTCAAAATACAATCTCGGGGTTAATGAAGATTTGCACAAAACTCTACACCATGGTCGTGGCCACAGCTGCCCCCAAGTCGTTGCTGCTAAATTTAGCGAAAACCGGCATGACGCTGACGACCAGTGCTGCGGAAATCGTCATGCAGGGCACCGCTTCCCAAATCCACCAGGCCACCAAACTGCTCGCCAATACCCCGCAAATCAACAGCATCACCTACACCCTAGAACTCGACAACCAGCTCAAGGATTTCCTGGCCGGTAAAAAGAACGGCAAGATCCTCAAAGTCATGAACAGTTCCAGCAGCAAGATCTGGTTTGAGCCTTTCCACGAACACAATTTGCGGCTCATGATGCAGTGCCCGTCGGCCGCTATTGCCTCCAACGCGCTGCTGATGCTCGAGGACGAGATGCCCGCCGAGCAGGAGATTTTCATTGCCGAGCCGTACCACAAGCAAATCATTGGTGCCGGCGGCCAGCGGATCCAGTCGCTCATGCGCCGGTACAATGTGTACATCAAGTTTGAGGCGGTCAACGATTCGGTGCCCAACGCGTTTGCCAACCTCCAGCTCAACAACGTGCTGCTGCGGTGCCCCAAAAAACACAGCAAGAACATCCCCCTTGCCATCCAGGACCTGTACCGTAACGTGGCGCAATGCGAAAAAGAACACTCGTCAACGTACCTCAAGCTGAGCCGCAACCACCGCCGTTTGCTGATTGGATTGCACGGGAACCTCGTGCGCGATATCGAAAAATGGTCAAACGCCGTCATCAAGCTCCCCAAAACCGAGTCCCGGCACACGGAGCTGCTCGAGATTACCGGGTTGGGCCAGGCCAGCCTTTCTGCCGCCCAGAGACTGCAGCAGCACTTGCCCTATGACTATGAGTTTAGGGTCGCGTTTAGCGGCAAGTTCCCTGCTGCTGTTGGTCCCCAGAGCACATTTGCGTTGCGGGTCACCGCACCGTTGCGGGCAGCCTTCAATGCCCAAGTCCAGGCGTTTGAACGCGTGCAGGTGCAAGGCGACAACACTGTGTATTCGCAAATCATGGTCTCGATCCCCGAGGAAGACGATTTCATCATCAACGAGATCGACCAGGTGGTCACGAGCTACCTACGCGACTACCAGCTGGATATCATTGAAAAGGGTCCGCTCTCGACCAATCTGATTGTGGACGGCACTGCCGCGATGGCCAAGGGCCCCGAGAGTGCCAAGCGCAAGGAAGGTATTGAGAATTCCGTGACTCCGCACAAACAGACTCCGCATAAACAGCCTCAGTTTAGGTTTTCGCGGACGCCAATGACCCCTACGCCGCGGGTCAACCAGAGCACCGGCGCTCCACCGAGCTTGAACTGGCGCTATTAACTAGCCGCGTAAGGTGTACGCTCACTAGCCGCGCAAGGTGCACGCTCACTAGTCGCCTAAGGTGCTAGCCTTAATCTGAGCCTACGCTGCTCACATCTGAGCCTATCCAGATACCCATTTACATTATTTTAATACCCTATAGTAATTAATAGCAATCGTCTACAGTTAGCGTGGGCTTGCCCAACTCAAGGCTGGATACTGGCCTTGACCTGTGCCAGCAGGTTCGCCCGGATATCCTCTGGGATCATTGCCAGCGCCTGGTTCTCGAGCTTTTGCCTGATGGAATCCAGATCCGGGGACTCGGAAACGCTCACCTCTTGTACTGCGAGAGCGTTCACCTGGTCGTACCATCCGCTCTGCATGAGTTGCTGCTTGACTTGGTATTGGAGTTGCTGGTATTGACCGGAATCAATGAGTTTTTGTTTGATGGGGTCCATAGAGCGAGCACCAAAGGAGCGAAGCGAGTTTGGTGTGGGCGGTTAGAGACCTAAGCGTAGGAGGAAAACAGCTGGGCGGTGGTGGGAGGAGTGTGAGTAACTCGGTTGGAGACGTTAGAGACGCCTAAGCGTAGAGAGATGGGACCTGTGCGAGTAACCCGGTTGGAGACGCCTAGGGGTAGGTGTTTTCGGCAACGCACGATTTCGGCCAATATGGGCAGTAACTGGCACAATATTTAGCCACAAGACTACTCACACCCCCCCAATACCTAATAATATAAATACAATCCCTGAATGTCTGGCCGGACCCACCTACCTTGGGCATAGCACGGTACCCAAATAAAGCGGCCGAGTGAAGCAAAAGCCAGCATAGAATGCAATAATTTGACCAAGTACCAAGCAGCGAGCTTGCACTCGGAGAAATTACCAAATATCCTGAGCAGTTCGTCCGCCTCAATTTCAGCGTGAAATATACGATAATTCTAAACTCGCTATAAACTCGCACACAAGCGATTGAATCAGAGAATGTGTACGAAATGCTAGTCACTGAGCGAACGCAGTCCCAGAGGCCCATCAAGATGAAGGCCATCTACGCCTGCTGAGCTTTAGCCATCCCAGCATAGCCATAGCCGCATCAGTTTGCACTTGCACTCGCCCTATGCCCATTTTTTTCCTGCTACTAATTAGGGGCTGCCGGTGGTTGAGATTGGTGTACTTTAGCTCGGTGCGTGTGGTTTAGACATGTCAGAGTTGTCCTTTTCCTTGCTTCGACATCAGCTTCTAGGCAGTATCCACACCATTCCGATTGCTCTTTGATCTCTGGGCCAAGCGCCAGGTACAAGGCTAATTTGAGGCTGCGGTGGCATGGTCACTAAACTCTTGGGGAACACCAATGCTGCAGCCAGCGCATTCAGAAGTTTGCAGTAGCCAGTACCTCGTGAGATGGGTGCTGTCTCTGAAGCGGCGTGGAGGGAGCAGGGGCTGAAGGGTCAAAAGAGCTTCTTGCCGACGCCGCCGTTTGCCAGGAACCCGAGGACATGAGGGTCTCCCTGTCTACTGCCGGTACACCTGATGGGGTGACGAGCTCTTGCGCACACGCATGGGCAAACGCGACACTCTGGAACGGACTTGTTATAGATTAGTGGTAAATAGAGGTGATAGAACAGCCTCGTCTAATCGCCCTCAACAGGTAGCGCAACCACGGGGTGGCCGTACTTGCACTGCTGGTGGGGCACTTGAGCCAAAGATGGAGATAGCCAGCTACCGCTAGTAGGGGTGTCCGTAGGGACACCGGATTAGTCTAAAATCTCAACTTTTGCTGTGCTTTGCTATATAATTAGATGGGTTGCGCACTACTGGCCACCTCCACCAGCCTGGTCACCGCTTAGGGGTGGGCACGAATTGAGCTAAACGGGGGGATTAGAGATTTTGGTCAATTGTTTAGAGCTAATTGCTGGGTTAGGTGGTTGATTTGTGGATGGTGGGTGGTGGGTGGCTGTTTACCTGCTGGCGTGGCGGCTCGGCGAGAGCCAAATCAGAATTTAATTGGTTAAATAAGATTAGTGCTAAACTACGTAATTGGTACGCTGTGATTGGAGCTACACAAACTGCGTTTGCGTAACTCGCTCGAAGCTGCGCTTCTCGCTTTGCTTACTCATGGACGAAAGACGAATCCAACAGGAAACCGCACTTGGTTACGAACTGGATACCATCACCCTGAGGGAAATCGCAGCAATGCGGTACGTCCGACACCACGAGTGGCTGCATCACGTGGTCGGCACCGCAGTCCCTAGTGATCGCATCACTGCCCCCGAACTCAAACTCGAAATCTCTGAGCAAGACCTTGATGCTCGCCTTGAGAAACTCAAGCAGGAGGTTGCGGAGCTGAAACAGGGCGAGTCGAGTAACTGGATCTCGGAGGAAACCGATACCAAAGCGAAACTTCTGAATGCGGAAATCGCGAAACTCCGCGACGAATTCTCGCCCGAGACCGCTCAAAAGTCGCAGGAAGCAGTGGAAAAAGTAATTGGAAAGGCAATTGTGCCCCAGGAGACGCTTAACCCGGTGCCGGTGACGTATGATAGGGGGGACAGTGATATGATGGATTTAGGGGCGTAGTTGGCTCAGTGTGCGTAGCGTGTGCTCAATGCACTAGCCCTTTAGTTTATTTAATTTATAAGTGTTAGATTTGGATGGTCTGGTCGGGCCCAACTGGCCCAACTGGCAACTGATGGATACGGTTTCCAGACGCACCTGATCCATGAAACGGTTTCAGTTACGAATGTGGGTCCACACGCTAGCCGCATCTTTAGCTATCTCGTTTAGCTCTACGGTGGCGAATAAGCTGATTTACTAGTTTATGGTTCTCTTGCTAGGCTAAATAGGAGCTGCGTCATGGCGTACAAGTCACGGAGCATCCGTCGGTATCCGTCGGGATCCTGCCAATTGCGCCAACACCAATTCAAGTGAAATGTTCCAGCTTGGCTAGAGCTCTTTTAGTGGGTAATGCAAAGGGCCTAGAGCTTGGACGTTGACCCTGTGTGGGCACTCAAACGACTGGGCTCAGAGCGTTATGTCCTAGCGGCAACTCCAGTTTAACTATTCAGTTTCTTTGCTGCCATTTAGACAAAAGGCGAGTTTGTGTGTTTGTCTTTAGCAGGTCCGGAGACCACGGGTGGCTGTGCTCTGCGCGTGAAGAAGCTGCTCAGAGCCGCAACAGGCGAGTGCAAAATTTAGCAAACTAGAATAAATCGCGTCACTAGAGAAGCTTAAATCGCTCACTGGCTGCAGGATGTGCTAGCTTTAAGCGCTAGTTACGCGACGCTTCTCCTTGCCCTTGGATGTGCCCTTGGAGCCCTCATGCCTCCTGAAGCCGCTTTCTGCCATTATGAGACCCCCAAGTTTTATAAAATTAGTTTATATCATCGACACACATTCACCAACCAGTGTTAACCCCACTGAGACATTGTGCTACAAAATAGGGAGGACATTTAGCCAAGGGTCAGGGCGTCGAGGGGCTCTCGGTGGTGCAAAAGACACTGCGGTTGACCATCAAGGCGTTTTGAAGGGACTGCCTGGGTGCTTTGGGCGTGAGCAGTCAGTTGCTAGATTCAGGAACCAGTTAAACGCGCTAGGTGATGCCGTGAGGTGAGTATAAACAAACGCGTTTGCCGTGAGCCAAGTACAGATAGTCTATATTTCTTCCTGATTCTACACCTCTTGAGTTCCCGAGCCTACACTGGTCACGCTAAGGCACTCGGCAGCCCCCGCTCCTGGTCCACTGTAGGGCCACAAAGGATTGAGCATATCGCTCATGACGTTCCGAGTAGTGATGTAAAATTAGTTAGAGGCCTTTATCCGAGACTCTAGTGTCCATCTGAAGGCCCCGGCATACTCGCACGACCAGTCAAGAGACATCCACAGAGATGAACTTTCAAGCACGGTGGGTCCCTGACATTAGGTACACGGCGAATAGTAGAATTGTGGAGCCAGTTTTCGCCAATCGGCAGTCGACGCAGACTACAAGCCTTCCCCAGGCTCGTCTGGTCACATGTGCCGTATCCAGTTTGTAGAGTTATGGGTTCCGCTGAGGCCACATTCTATGTACATTTATTCAGTAGGCTTTTAGGGATTTGGATTTAAACTTTAGGTTTGGGAGAGAGGTCACCGTAAACAGCGTAGCGAAGTCCAGCGTAAACCTACCCCCCAAAACTCTCCGTCACTGTCTTTATCGAATGATCGGCAACTGCCAATCCGAGCAGCACTCCCACATCCGTGGCCACCAGAATCATTGCCCCGAAAATGTACCGGGGAGCAAAGATCTTCCACGTCATGAGGTGGCGCCTGAGCACCGTGGTGGCCACCATCACGGCAATCATCTCCACAGTGGCAGCCCCCAGAGCAGCCAGCGTTGAGCGCACTACGAGCGAGTGCACAAGACGCGCGTCTTTGGCCGGCGTGCGTCTCCACACCGAGATCACTACCGCGGCCATCCCGCACAACACAAAGGGGCCCATGGTGTTGAGGTAGACGGTGATGGCCGAGATGGGGTAGCTGAGTTTTTTGGCAGAAACAAACGCGCTGTCCCACTGGATGCTCACGAGCGTCATTTGGTGGCCAGTGGCGAAGAAGCCCAAGTACCCCAGCAGCAAAAACGCGACCTGCGCAAGCACGTTTGTCTTGTACACGGTCAAATCGAGCAGGTCGCTCAGGTTAAAAATGGCCAGCACCACACCGGCAATCACAATGATCCCGGGCGGTTTATTGACAATCATGAGCGACCAGGAAACAAAAATGAGCGGGAGGTACGCGTACGCGCCGAAAATGTTTTGGTACCCGAAAATCTTGGGTTTTGTTTTGGAGATATCAATCGAGACGCACGGGTTGCCGGTCGCCCAAATGTAGGGTGCGGCGCCCACACTGAGGCCGAAAACGGTGCGGCTAATGACGATTTTCACTGTCTCAAAGAGCGACTTGTGGGTGAACCCGCGCACCTCGGCAGTGTCCATGGACCAGTAGCACGTAATGAGCATCATGGCGAGGATGACGCCTCCCTGCAGCACGAGGCACGCGAGGCCCGTGTAGTTTTCGCCAATCGTGTATGACCGGCGCAGTGCCAGCGGCCAGCCAATAATGAGCATCGACAAAACGGCCAGAGCCCAGTACCCGGTCATGGTGGTCCCGTTTGTGTCATAAAATGTGTTGGTGCATGTGGGTCCGTGCTCTTCGCGACAAACCTGGAGAGCAGCGGCGCCGCGGATGATGGCAAAACACAGCACAGCGCACGGGATACCAATGTACTGCTCAATGAACCCCACACTGACGCAGCGGGCCGTCAGCAGCGCGATGATTGTGCTCAGCAGGTAGAGCACGATCCGCGACTCGAAAACAACAAACGAGTTGCTAAACGCGCTGGCGGCATGGATACCGAGGCACACGAGGGCCACGAGCGTTTGGTAGCTGCAACGCGCAATCTGCGGCACGGCCAAAACCATCACAAACGAGCCGGCGGCCAGTGCGCCCAGCAAGTCGAGCGCCAGCGTGAGCGCAGTGTATTGGTCCCGGTACACTGCTAGGAGCGCCAGCCCACCAACGAGCCCCAAACTGGCCCCGAAAATCATTCTGCGGGCCTTGATGGTGAGGTTTGCCGGGGTCAAGCGCTGGTACAGGCTGAGGATAGCAGCGAGGGAGAGGGAGAGGAGGGCCACGCCCTTGTAGATATTGGTGAGGTTAAAAGTCGCCCACGATTTTCTGAAAATGGCTTCCATTTTCGTTTGGTATTCAAGGGGTGTTTCGGTGGTGATTGGTTGGTACCCGAGTTTTTCTGCGTACCGCGAGATTTGGGCGGCGGTATCGCGAGCGGCTTGAGAGGGGTTGGAGAGGAGGGAGGTGATGGGGTAGCCGATATTGTTGAAGGGGATGGGGAGTCCGAGGAGGGCGGAGATGGTGGGGACGAGGTTGATTTGCGCGGCCGAGGCGGAGCCGGAGCCGCCAGATGCTGGGCCAGAGCCAGAGACTGATCCTGAGCCGCTGGAGACTGCCTCAGCCCCGGCCTCTTCACCCTCTCGGCCGCCAGCTGACCCTGAGCCGCTGGAGCCAGAGACTCCATCCAATCTCGCCGCCACCCCTGCGGGCTGGCGTCTCGCGTACACCCACAACCCCGCCCACAACTCCAACTCCGAGTCCCCTCCGTGGTTCCCCGTCTGGTCCATCCCGTGGTCACCCATAACCATCAAAACCGTATCATCATCAATCATCTCCGCCACCTCCCTGACAAACTCGTACGTCTCGCGCATCTTCTCCGCCATGACCGGGTGGTTTGGGCCAAACCGGTGGCCCACATGGTCAACGCCGAGCATGTGCCCAATCACAATGCGGTTTGTTTGGTTGGCAATGAGCTGCGGCAGGTGCTGCTTGACGCCGTTGTCCACGGTATCCAAGTCGCGGACATCGAGCGAGGGGTACGGCAGGCACACATCAAAGAGGTCGCCATAGAGAGCTTCCCACGTGTCGTCGCCCACAAACGCCAAAGGCAGCCCCGCGCGCTTGGCCTGCAGCAGCCAGTTGTCCTCCTCAATGGCGGTCCCGGCAAAGTTGGATCCGGCATCGATAAACGTGGGCAGACTGCCAGTGGTGAGGCCCTTGAGGCGCTGCAGAGTGGTGGTAGGAGGGTCGGCGATGAACTCGAACGCGGTTCCGCCGATCTCGAGCAGGGGGATGCGCCCCGAGTAGAAGTTGGAGGAGTTTGAGGAATCAGAGATAAAATCAAACCGCAGGGCGTCGACAATGAGCACGACGGCGCGATTGAATTCAGGGGCAGTGGAAGAGGAAGAGGAGATATCAGGTAAAACAGTGCGAGTAAGGAGGAATCCAAGGGTAAAGTAGCCTATAGATACAACATGTCCGATGAATATGAGCGCCCATATCACGTATGCCGCTGGGCGCGACCGAGCCAGGGTCTGTACTGACATGAGTAAGCTAGCTACGCGGACGCAGTTCGTGTAGCTCCAACGCAGGCGGTCTAGCGTGGCCCAATGAATGTCCATTTAGTTTAACTAGTTTCGTGGAATTTCATAGCGATTTATTTCTAGAGTTTAGCCCGACGTTCAGCCAAACGAATGCGTCCAAGTCCGCGTCCGTGTAGCTCCAGTGTAAGCCCAGCGTTGCTCCAGTGAACGTCCCATTTAGTTAACTTAATTTCGTGGAATTGTATAGCGATTTATTTTCTAGAGTTTAGCCCGACGTTCAGCCCAATGAACGCGTCCAAGTCCACGCTCGTGTAGCTCCAGTGTAAGCCCAGCTTAGCCCAGCGTAGCCCAATGAACGTGTTTTAGTTTAGCTAATTCCATTGATTTGTATAGCAATTTATTTTTACCTTTTGGGGCGCGCGGGGTCCAGTGGTAGCCCCTGCGTCCGTAGCTCCAGTGCGAGCCCTGCGCAGCCCAATACGCGTTCTATCTAATTCAGCTAATTTGATCAAAATGTATAGCCATTTATCACTCGCGGTTTAGCTGTATTTACGCAGACATCGTCCAAGTCTACCTCCGTTCAGCTCCAGGGCAGGCGGTCTATCGTAGCCCAATAAGCGATAAGTGTTCCATTCCATCTAGTCTAGCTAATTTAACCGATTTTTACAGCGATTTATTTCCAGAGTTTAGCTCGACGTTCAGCCCAATGAACGCGTCCAAGTCCACCTCCGTTCGCTCCAGTGCAAGCGGTCTGCCTCGCCCGTGTAGCTCAACAAACGCATCAAAGTTTAGCTAATTTTACTGAACTGTACAGCCATCTATTCGGTTTAGCTGCTTTCTGATACGGAGCTGTCACAGTCCAGCACACGCGTAGCCCAATGAGCGCGTCTACAGGCTATTATATCTCCCGCGAGTGAGCCTGATTTAGCTAAAATCTACAGTACTCTTATTCTCGCCAATAGCGATTCACAAGTACGCCTCGGGCAGAACGGCCTCATCAGTCTACCTGGTCTAGCTCCCTGGCAGCCGATACCGCGTCCTCCTAATTTACTAAATTCGTTGAATCCATCTATCATTACCTTTTAGTAGTTTATGCACGGAGCGTCTGTCAGATAGGAAGGTCATAGTCGAGCACACGCGTCCGCACTGCAATGAACGCGTCGTACAGGCCTCTTTAGCTCTTTGTACCCTAATTTACAAATCTGGATCTCCCAGCAACTCACTTCTGGCTCCATCCAGCACCAGCCAACTACGCGTCTCCTATAGCCTGGTTACTCCCGTTTGATCTCTGGCACTCCAGGCACTCCAGGCACTCCAAGCACCTTGGTGATATTGACTATAGAAGCCGTAACTGCTTTCTTTTGCTCGTTTGCTCATTGTAGCCGCCCTGCTTCCTAGCTGTCTGGCGTAAACACCCTGCTGTCAAGCAAAAGTCTCCAGACATATCAGCCATGCTAGCTGGAATTGAATTCAGTAAATCACTATAAATAAACTAGAATTCTGGTTCTCTATCTGAGTTGAGCTTGGCCTAGAAATGCTGGCTTAGGTGCCTAGAATGAGGCCTAGAAACGCTGCTTGGGCCTGCTATGAAATGAATAATAAAATATAGAGATGTGATTGAGGATACTAAATGGTATATAATTGCTCTGCTCAGCTCCTTTACCTCCAAGAACTTCAAACAGTGAGCAGAGGCGTAAGGTACCTCTTCACTCAGGCGCCCACTGGCATCTCCATCAGCCTCCGTTTTGCGTCTATACGCAGATATTTCACGCTGGTATTCGACAAAACAATCCCAGCGCAATACCGGCGAGCGAGTTTGCGAAAAGAAGACGAACTAGCTCGCGGTCATGCACAAGAAGTGTTTTGTCGAATACCAACTCGAATTAGCGAGTACAAAAAGAAAGAGGCTGATGGAGCCGCCGACGCGTCCTGGCTTGAGTCCACTAGCGACTATCTACCGGAAAATCAGATCCTTTCTATGCAATCGGTAATCTCTCACGGCTCGTAACCGGATCCAGGTGAATTACTTGCCGAGTGCCGTCGTAGATCCAGTGGCACACAAATGTGGAGAACATGGGCATGCCACTGGACCTAAAATGGTACTCGACAAGCAATCCACGCGGATCCGGCAAGAGGGAGCCTCAAGAGGCCTACAACAGCTGCCTGACATTGGCCACATAGCAACTTGTGGGCCTGCTGCGTAAACCGGGGCAGGGCAATAAGTTGTTATGAGGCTGAAAATGTAGATCAGAGCCTGGTGCCGAGTGGCCGGACCCACATGGAGCCACGACTGATAGCCCACGTGTAGGCTTGAGGAGTTCGCGGAGTTCAGAAACATCAGTGGTGTTTTGCACCAACCAACAAGTGAAATCTGTAAATGTGTGAAGAATATTCAAGACATTAGGGAGTAGAGGAGAGGGGGCTGGTTGAGAGCAGAAGAGAGAGGAGAGGAGTGGCTGGATACTTACGTCCGGAGAGCCGTATTTATATCGGATGGTGCATATCGGACGGGCCCCATGAGGTGCATATGTGGGTCCCATGCGTTTTCCGGGTAACTTGATGGTGCATGAGGTGCAAGTTGCGGGGTGCAAGTTGCAGGGGTGGGAGGTTCATGGGTGGATTACAGGGTGCAGGAGTAGGGTGAAGGTGTTGGAAGGGTATCGGGAGATACATGTGGTGCATGTGGTGCATAAGCGAGGTCATATGCGGGCACAGGTGGAAGCACCAATAGGCCGTGGAAGAGGGTACAGAGGTGTGAGTGAAGAGTGGAGATTTTCTCGGTGGCATGGGCTGCTGGGGATGGGTTGGGGGACTGTGGGCTGGTAAGTTGTGCACGGTAACTACGGGCCATAGCTGGCAGGCTGGTGGTGGACTTATAAATTAATGGTAGATAGGTGGTAGAAATAGGTGGTATTGGCTCCAGTATCGCTACGCTCAACTGTCGTTGCTCAACTGTCGTCGCTCAATAAAATACACTAAATAGTCTAGTCGAGCTACAACTCGACGAGCAAACTCGCTTGAGCTAGCTCAAGCTCGCTACTTCGCCGAGCAAACGCTCAATAAATATTAATTTTCAATCTTGACCGGGTTAACAAGATCGCTCACGCTCACGCGCGACGGAACCGGCGGGGCTCGCGGCGGAGGCGAAGGAGCCCGGCTAACTGCTGGCGATTGAACCAGCGGAGTTGCTGGGTTGCTGGGGTTAAACGACGGCAGTTCCAGGGTCGTGCGGATACCGCTAAACGGCTGCGCTGTGGGTTCCATGGGGTGCAGCACTGGGTGAGTAGCGCCAAACCGCGACAACGGCAGGCTGCGGATCGCCGGCAACTGCACGCCGTCCTGGGGCCCAAAATGAGGCGAGTGCCCGGGAGTAGCGAGCGGTGTGCTTTCTGGAGACGGCGATGCCGGTCGTGAGACTGCTGGCGAGTTGGGAACCGTGTTGGCGGCCGAGTTGTGCAGCGGGGTGAGGGGGTCCAGCCGTCCTTCGCGGTGGTACGGGCCCATTTGCGCGTGCGAATGGAAATATGAGGCAAGAGCGGGGGTGCTGCGTTGTCGGTTGAAATGGTGGCCCGTGTGGCCGCTGGTGGAACTGGCGTGGTTCCCGGAACTGGTTCCTCGGCGTTCCTGTTCCAGCATCTGGGTAGCGGTATTGGCAAGCGCATGGATATCGTACTGGCTTTTCTGTCCCTGCGGCCATCGCGATAACTGGCCTACGCTGATACTTGCGCTGGAACTTGTGCGGTTGAATTGGTGGGCACCGGGGTGAGAGGTTCCAGTTCCTGGTTGCGGGAGCTGGTTTGGTTGCGGAGTTCCCGGTTGCTGTTGCTGAGACTGCATGGGTATTTGGCCCATCTGGGCTTGTACTTGTGGAGGCACCGGCATTGGACTTGCCGGGGCACTAAACATTGCATGTGCCATTGGCGGCGATGCCTGTGGAGTCTTGGGGGTGGACGTCTTGCTGCTGGAAGCATTGGTTACGGTTTCCTCTTTACGGTTACGGCGCGAGTTCGGGTTCGAGTGGATCCTCGAGTGCCGGGTCAGTTCGTCGCTGCGGCTGAACCGTTTCGTGCAACCAGGAAACGTGCACACGTGCGGTTTCTCGCCAGTATGGGTCCGAATATGCCGCGTTTGGTGCTCTAACCGGTAAAACGCTTTATCGCAAATTGGACACTTGTAAGGACGCGGCAGTTCTGCGCCTGATTTCTTCATTTACGGCTGGGTTTCTTGTTTGTGGGGTGGGGGGTGGTTACTCTTTTAGTTTAGGGGGACGAGTAAAAGCGGGGGGGTGCGGGCACAAAAAAAACTAGGGAGACGGAGAGGGGGTCAAGGGATTTTTTTTTTGGTGTGTGTGGTTTACTAAAAACTTTTTTTTCTCCTCTTATTCCCAAAACTGAAGCTGTGGGGGTGTCTAGTGAGCGGCACCTCCCCGGATTATCAATACAACGCATCACGTGGTGGTCTGGCACCCTCAGCCCCAATGTAGGAAGAGCACGCGGTGCTGGCTGGGTGCCTGCGCCAGCTGGTTTGAAATCTATAAACTGCTAAACTTATACCTATAACAGTACAAATATCTATACATAATCACCCTCTGGGCACCCTTGGGTACCCTTGGACTTGACAGGTTGCTGGCTTGACATGTTACCCCGGGTGGCTGAAAAGTGTGGCGTTGCCCGATCGTGTCACTGCAAAAAGTGGGGTAAGCGTGGGGTAGCGCTATTTGGCAGGAGTAGATAGATATGTAGACCCCAGAGCCTAGAGCCTGGGGAGTATTAGTGAACCCAGAGCCGTCTAACAGATTGAGACAGCCTGACGCCTTGTGGATCGCCCTCACCCTCACTTTATCTGTTGGCCTCGATCGACTCCTGAAATGCTGAGACAAGGGGTTGAGGCTCTAATTCTATCAACGTAACTGTTTAACTATTAAACTCAAGCTACTTATGGCGCTGCCGCTAATGGCGTGCGTCGTGCCTCGGCTGCCAGTACCGGCACCAATCTCCGCCCACGGCTTCCCTACACAGGCCGCAGCTCGCATCTTGTCTCGCTTTGATAATATTGCTGAGATGCCGAATGGTCCCGAATGGTCCCGAATTACCAAATCAATTTGATGGTTTTCCGTGCAAACCCGAATCGGCAGTTTGGCCCTGCTAGGCCCCTGTAGGCCCCTGTTGGGCCCCTCTGATCTTCCCTTGTTTTGCACCCCCCTACCACCTCATTTCTTTGGCCGGCTCTGGACTCCACGTAAGCGCTGCAGCCAAGTCCGCCCAGGAGGCCCTGCCTTTAGAGACCCTTGCCGTTGGGGCAGCTGGGAGGCGTTTGGCGCAAAATAGGTACCATAGACTAGGTTAAACCTATTTGAATAATTCATTTACATATAAGATTAGCATGTCCGCCTCCTCCCCGATCACCTTAAGCGCCTTTCAGCGGTTTTCCTTTTTCCAAGCCCTAGCCCTACCCATAAGGTCATTATAGTTTTAGGTGCGGTGTCGCAGCATAGAGTTGGAGCAGCGGTCGAATTCTTTAATCTATAAATTGTCATACATAATAGACTTTAAGGGGACCTAAGATGAAGCGCGAAACCGCAGTAGAGTTTGACTCTAGCCACTTTGTCTCCTATCATCATTCCACAGTGACCTAGCAGTGCAGTACTTAGTCACCCAGAGTGCATTCTCTATGATTAGGCTGCAGAAAGAGGGACCGGATCCGAGACTGGTGGTGGATAGAGACACGCTAGGGAAGTTTTGCTTGAGCTGGACGCCTAGGAATAAATAGGAGCGTAGACATATCTAGTTTTTATTGTCGCTGGGCCGCCATATAGCCCCTAAAAACGCACCGGAGATAGCCAAACCCTTGCCCTATCTAAAAAGCTGTACAGGGCACTGTCACCAATTCAGCCTCTAAACTGCAAACGAGGTGCAACAGTTTAGAGGTTGCGGTAATAGCGAATCAGCGGCGGCAAAAATGCAGTCGCAATAAATATTAGATTAATTGTATATAGAGGCCCAGTATAGCTCGGTGCCATTGGATGGCAATGGCGCCTACTGGCGCGCCCGCGCTGGGTCTCGTAAGCAAACCTCGTGCTTGCGAGGAGCATGCCAGCAGGCAGAGCTACAGTTGGGGGGCCGCAACCCTTGCCCTTACATGATGCTTTTTCATCATGACGCATGAGGCAGACGGTAAATTGAACCAACGTGCAGATGTATAAAAGATCGAAGTCATCGTGTTTGGGGCCCACAAAGTGACTTTGAGTAGTACAACTTGCTCGGATGGCTTCTCAATTCTATGAACCGCAATGGGATGAGTGCATGTACTATTATATGCCAAAGAATCAGCCAGTGAATTCGCTCCCTCAATCGCTCCCTCAATCGCATCCTCAATCGCATCCTCAATCGCATCAATCACAATTCCGGTTTTCGCAGCCTCAGGTTCAGCTCCAGGGACAAGTCCAGCGTCCTCACGGGCAGCAGGTTCAGGTTCAGCCTCGGGGTCTTCAGCCTCAACCACAGCAGGTTCAGGTGCCTCAGGTTCAGCAGGTTCAGGTGCCTCAACTCCAACAGCTCCAGTACCCGGTCCAGTCTGTGGGCATGCATTACATTCCTCAGCCTCAGCCCCAGGCTCACCCTCAGGCTCACTCACAGCCCACTAGCATCTCTCTCCCACATGCTCACCAGGCTCCTCAACCTCACCCCCAATCTCACGCCCCTCCCCGCATCAGCCACCAACCTTCGCTATCTCAACCAGCAGAGTACATGATGCCAATGGTTGTCCCCCCACAACAAGACCAAATGGTGTTTGGTTACTATTACCCTTACGCCTATGCTCCTCGCATGGCCCCCACTTCTCTGCCGAGCCCTACCCTCGAGGGTACTTTTGACGACTATGAGGAAGGAGCAATGGTCGATTTCCTCGCCACGAGCGCGTACGCCATCATGAGCAACGGCTCCAACATGTGGACCGAGACGCAAATCGAGGGCTTCCAGCGGTTCGTGCAGGGCGTTTTGCGGTCTACGCGGCTCTCAAAGCACACCATTCTACTGTCGCTTCAGTACCTGGCAAACAGGTGGTCTCGAGGCAAGTTTGCCGACCCCCGCGATTGCGACTATGACATGTACTATTTGATGTTTGTGGTGTCGCTAGCATTGGCCAATAAAGTGCATGACGATAATACATTCACCAATGCTAGCTGGTGCCAGGCCACCGGCATCCCGGCCGCTCAAATCACCAAGGCCGAAACCCACTGGCTCAAGGTGCTCAACTGGGACTTTGAGATCCGCAGCACATCGCAATGGTACCACTGGCATGACCGGTACCAAGCATTTTTGCAGCACAGGTCACAGCGTGCGCCACTGACTCCTCCGGGGTTGTGGGCGCCGGCCGTTGAAACCCAGGTGGCTGCGTTTTAACATTTGCATTAATTTATTTATAGAGCATAATAGCAGTTAACTGTGTACAGCGAAGCTCCGACAGTTGAGCGAAGCGATGCTGGAGCCAATAGTAGCGGCTCTACCTCCATAAGCCAATACTGGTGGCCCTACCATCACTAGCGGCCCTACCATCACCAGCCATAGTGGCACTAGCAGTATACCGGAGCCCACTGGCGGCCGTGTTAGCCATCAGCCCCACTAGCCACCAGGAACCACTGGCCGTCTGGATCAATTCACGCGTCGGTCAGTCCAGCGCGGTCCCCAGCGCGTAATACCGCCCGTCGCTCGCTATGCCGCCAGTATAGGCTCCAGCTGAGCGAACCACCGACAACAGCCACCTCCTAATTACCCACACGCTAGACACTAAAAGCCTCTGGGGCCTCTGGCTCACGCTAAACAGTTGAAACCATTGCCATGGAATCCTAATTTTACAGCCTAGTTACATGTACCGTATACACATTCGGGGTCCCTTTTCAGCAGTTTCAGCCCCCGTGGTGGCTCATTCTGGCCTCCAGGCCTAAGCTATAAACGGCAGCTGCACTATTTCTGAAATCAGCAAGCTCCGAGACGCTACCTGTAGAGTCATTGCATTCTCTGAATGAGTCTACGGGTACACTGCGTCACACCGGGAGCCGGTACTTGGCTGCAGACCCGGCTACTTTTATGGGCGTTACTGTATATCCTAATTTAGGGAATACCAGGCATGTTCATAAAATCTCATATTAGCGCCTTAGCCTGTGGGCAACTGTCTGATAGCCCGAGACCGCTTCTTAACCAGTTTTGCTCGCTCATGCCGCTGTATGCAGGTATGTGGCAGTATATGCATAAGCGAAGATATTGCCTGCCGTGTGGGTGCCGTGTGGGTGCCGTGCGTGCCCAGTCTGGCAGATCCTGAAATACTTACATGCATCCCATCAAACTGCTAGCGTGCCTCACCAGCCTCATAAAATCTAGCAATAGTCTAACCTGCTAATTTTCAGTTCCTCTCATGCACACTTAGAGCTCACGGTCACTTGCGGGACAATGAAACCTGATTGCCGGTGGATGACTTCTGCACTTTGTTCCCATATTCTCTTTATCACGCCCCACCGACAGTGTCAAGGAGTTTGGGGAGTCTTGTGGTCCAATATAAATCACCGTACACTCATCACCCTTGAAGTGAGACACGGCGTGTGCAAGAAAACTTTTCTCAAAACAGTCGGGATCGGCAAACAAGCTGCCTTTTCTATTTTGCAGACAATAGTAAAAACGCTCGCCGTTTTGCCATATAACTGCGCAGTGTGCCTGGGGTGCAGGCAACACCACAGGTTTCCAAGAGGCTAGAAAATCATAAACTACAGCAGCGGCAAAATCAATTGCCAAGTCTAGAATACGAGCAAGCTCTTGACTTGCCTGGCTGGCTTGTACGGGGTCGCTAGGCATCTCGGGATCGAGACCTTGGTAACTCAAAGTGGCAGGCGAGTCGCTTGTTCTCTCTGGAAAAGAGACGACAAACTCAGAGATGTGCTGGCTATACTCTTGTGCTCTATCATCTGCAATATCCACGTCAATGTACTCTAGCTCTCCGTGCCAGTTTAGAGGCAGCTGCGACTGGGTCCAGCCAGCAGATACACCAGTGAACGCTGCTATCATTGCAAGTTTAAGAATTACGGACATGGCTAGTATACTATGGGCAGCACATGGTATGTAGAGCGTACCTCTCGGTAATCTAGTCTGGACCACGTGAGTCAGTCGGTGAGACTGTTTCAGGTTACTAAACCCTCCAAATTAGGAATCCTCTATTAGCGATTTAACGAAAAATTTTGACTTATGCGGGTGTGCTACATGGTGTGCCACATGGTATGCATGACCTTGCATTAGCGGGAGTTTAGTCTAAAGCCACGCACCCGCTGAGGATGAATTTTTGGTTCCCAAAGTCCAAGACTCCTCCAGCCATAGCGTGGTTATGGGTGTCACAGGTATTGTTCACGCGTGTTACTGGCCGGACAATAGAACTTCATATCCCTTGGTACATAATTTTGGCAGAGTGTTCCCTTATCAGACGCTTTATGGGTTATCGATAATATCAAGTAGTTGTCTGTCGAGCCCTTTGGTCCAATATAAATCACCATACATCCATAACCCCCGAATCTAGAAAAAGCATTAGCATGCGCAAGCATGCTCCTTACGACACAGTCGTAATCGGCATACAAGTTACCCTTTATACGTTGCTCACAATAGCTGACAATCTCGCCTATTCGCCCTATTGGTGCGCAATTTGGCTTTGTCTCAGCGGGCAGCAGCACAGGTTTCCACGAAGCGAAAAAGTCCTGGACTACAGCAGCTGCAAATCTGAATGCTGAATTTACTATACCTGCGACCTCTTGTTTTGCGGGAGGCGTGCTTTGTTCAAACTTGGTCTCTACATGAATGTCGGTGGGCTGGATGTCCCCGGTTAGAGTGGGAGAATCAGTGCGTGTGCGGGCACGCTCAGAGTAGGAACTCATGTACTCAGAGACGTACTGGCTATACTTTGGCACATTTGTATCTGAAATCTCCACGTCGACAAATCCCAGCTCGCCATACTCTTCATATGGTAGCCCAATCCAGGCAGCAGAGACGCCATTAACCGCAGCTATCAGTGCAAGTTTGAGAATTACGAACATTGCTAGTACACTTTAGATTTTACGAGTAGCATGGCATACAGCGTATCTCTCGGTAATATAGTCTGGACCACGTGAGTCAGTATGTTTCAGGTTACACCCCATATGTTTCAACAGAATCCACTAAACTGATGTGTCTGGTAGGTTGTTGTCTACTCTACATAGCACCCCACATGTTCCCACAGATTCCTCACGGCTTGGACATAGTCCGAGTACAAAAAGTGTACGATTTCGCGCATAAGATGCAAAGACTAATGAGGTTCCCGTACCCAACATGACTGGAACGTATGCGAGATATGGCCGATTTAAGGGAAAGAGTTGACTTATGCCGTGTTATGCGGGTATGCTACATGGTGTGCCACATGATGCATGACCTTGCATTAGCGTGAGATTATCGCAGTCACGCACCCACCAGTACTCAGTATCTTGAACCTACACAGACTATCTAGTGACGGTGGACTCGATGTGCATATCGCATATCACAGCTCATTTTTTATATCGCTCACAGCATTACAACGTAACTTCTGTTCCCTGGGTTTGTAGCTTTGGCACATTGTTCCCTTATTAACCGGCGATTTCGTTATCGACACTGTTAAATAGTTGTCCGTGGAGCCTTTAGGTCCAATGTACAATGCTATACATCCATAATTGGAATTATCCATATTGGGCAGGTAGTTTTTGAAAGTGTCTTCAACACAATTCGGGTCGGCACGAAGCCAGCCCTTTCTGTTTTGCTCACAGATATACAATTCGTTGCCATTGATCCAATAAACGCCGCAGTGCTGTGAACCCTTTGTAGCGTTTGCCCATATTGTATATGCCAGAGTCATAAATGATGTCGCAGCACCAACCGACGTAGCAACAACACCAGCCACTGCAACCCTCAGCATTATATTTTCGTTATTTTGTCTTACGACCAATCCATTATCGCAGCCGCACACCCCTTCTGGGTGAAAACCAGCCTCCAGCAGTTTGCAATTTTCACCATAATCATGGCACTCTAGAGTGTCGCCTAGCAGCTGCAGCTCTTTAGGTACGCTATCATCATAGCTAAACGTGACCATTTCGGAGGTGTTGTACTCCAGGTGGTTATTGGCCGTGCAATTCGGCATGACAAAAGACTTGTTGAACTGGCAGAGATAATCGTTGTGCTCTTGTTCCCATTCATCTGGAAGCTCTGCGTCAACGTAGATGAGCTCCGAGTCGGAAAGCAGTGGCACCTTGACCCACACAGCGAGGACGCTGTGGAACATGGCAGCTATTGTTGCAAGTTTGAATATAACGGACATGGTGTATTTGTGCCCTGTACTTTGTAAAATATAGCGATATGCCAGGTCTAATATAGTCCTCACCACGTGAGGAGCACACCAAGAATGTTTCAAGCCGTTGTGCTGATCGCGTATCTTTGACCCCTTCCACATGGGTTCTCATAGACCCAGCCAATGAATAAAAGTAGCACGGCCACAGTATCTTGTCTTGTTTGCCGTTTGCTTCATCTTGAGAGGACTGTCTACCGCTACTGTGCGCTTCAAAGTGCCGACAGGAAAGGATTTGACCTTGCAAATACCTGAAACGCGACCGCCTGATGAAGTTGCATTATACATTAGTATGCTGAAGCGCTGCAGAACGATCACGTCCAAGTGCATATACATGCAGGGGAACTACTTGATACATTCCCAGAGCTATGCTAAGCGACATGGCGAAATACGCAATAATTAGAGCTACTATTTGGTTGGCTGGTGCAGGAAATTTAGATATATTAATGGCTATGGTGCCGTTACTGTTTAATTATACTATGCAGTCTTTTTGTGCAATTCTTTAATACAATGAGATACCCAAGTCGTGCAGTTGCATATTGGGATGCATCTTGAAAGAGTGGCAATAGTATGTTGAGCGACATGGGTAGGCCACCTCCTTGGGTGTAACAGCTACTGGTTGGACAGTGATGTAGGCCTTGGCTGGATCCACATGGTCATTGAGTACCTTGTCAGCTATAAGCTCAGAGTTTTATAATCATAAGAGACATCAGTGCCCTCCTACCCAACCTTAAGGTAGCCATGCACGTAGTAAATGCACTAATACACTGCTGTACTAGGCAAACTGTGCTACAGGTTTACCTAGAAGAGCGCGCTAAACGTCGCCGCCGGAACGTTGGGAGATCTTCAAGAAGTATTGTTAGTGCTAGGGTACTTGTTGTGTAGTCCAGTGTCGCGTTGATGAGCACGAATATCACAGGTATTGTTCACGCGTGTTACTGGCCGGACAATGGAACTTCATATCACCTACTGGATAGCTTTGGCAGCTTCGGCAAAATTTTCCCTTCTCAAGCTCCATACTCGCTACCGATAATATCAAGTAGTTGTCGGTCGAGCCCTCTGGTCCAATATAAATCGCCATGCATCCATAACCCCCGAACCTAGCAAAGGCTCCAGCGTGCGCAAGCATACTCCTTACGACACAGTCGTAGTCGGCATACAAGTTACCCTTTATAAGTTGCTCACAGTAGAAATACCACTCGCCGTGGCTCCCTAATATTGCGCAGTTCTGCTTTTCAGGCAGCAGCACAGGTTTCCACGACGCGAAAAAGTCCTGAACCACAGCAGCTGCAAATCTGAATGCTGAATTTACGATACCTGCAACCTCTTGTCTGGCGTTTGGCGTGCTTTCGAGATCGGCCTCTGCATGTACCTCTGGAATGTCGGTGATGCTCGGCTGGACGTCCTCGGTTAGAGTGGGAGAACTACTGCTTTTACTGGCAACACTCTCTGAAAAGGACCTGGTGTAGTTAGAGACGTACTCGCTATACTCTTGCACCTTGTCATCTCGAACCTCCGCGTCGACGAATCCCAGCTTGTCATCCTGTACAAATGGTAGCTCAATCCACGCAGCAGAAACACTATTCAACGCAGCCGCTATTGCTACGACTTTGAGGATGAGGGACATCAAGCCATGGACCAGGGAGAGCTCAAATGATATAATCTGGACCTGAGTCACACTGTTTCATCCGTGAGCTGCGGCCCAGGTTCTAGTCAAGATATAAAGACAGACTATTGACACTCACTGAAGCTCCATGTCTCTGGTGGCACTCTCGGGCACTAAACATCGAGAAAAACCAGCACGATTGTTGTGGCTGGTGCGTTGGAAGCATAGCGAGTCTGAAACATAGCTGATCTAATGAAACATGCAGGTTTATGCTGAGTATGCGGGTATGCAGCACTATATGCATAAGCGAGAGTGAGGTCTTGAGGTGGCTCTTTTGGGGTTAGAAAATAGGTGTACGCTCGGTGTATGATGTAGGCTCGTGGCAGCATCAGTGTTGCAATATCAGGTTACCTGCCAGCGTCTCTAGGCCACTATGGCTGTGCTGGTAAATTAGGTGGTAAATTAGGTAGCAAAAATAGGAGTAATTATAGATAGTATATATAGGTGGTTGGCTCCAGTATTGCTCAACTTTCGTGACCGCTCCAACGCCAGCACCAGATGCAGTGGCCAGCATTGGCACTCGCCTCCGCAAAAGTATCCCTATCCAGACTCCTGCGTATTTTGTCGTAAATCCTCTCTAGGGTCTGTCGTGGTAGCTTTGGAAACTTTGCTGTAATGATTGTTGGCACCTAGTGTAGCTGCATGCTTGCCTCTACCAGCCGAACATGATCCACAACCAGCAGTTTGGATATGAAGGTTTTCACAAGAGGTGGCTAAGGACTCTGTTCATGTATATTTAGGCAATTTCAACTGCGTGCAACGAGGAGCTCGCAGGAACTGTGTACAGCCCTTGGCAAAAGCGGGTGGCTCAATACACTGAAGCCAGAGGATTGACATCTCAGCTCGCTAGGGAATCTGTATAGTTGCAAGCGGTGAGCTACAAAATGTGCAAAACTGCCTGCGTAGCTGACTCGAGTCTGTTGAGAACCCTGCGCTGAGCAGTGAATGAGCATGATTGCGCGAATCTGCCAAATCAGCGGCTCGTCAACTATAGCGGGCAAAGTAGGGTCGAGAGCTGTTCAGCTGTACCCAAAGCTGAACCAATTGGAGCGCTTGGCCCGAGCGTCCATATGACGCGCTACCTCTGAGGTACCTTGGAGTGTTTGGTATTTTATTCCTCTAGCCACATACAAATAGGCAATTGGAGTTAGGGTATCTAGGAGATTTGCAGCGCACCAGCAGGCTCAGCTGAGTGCTTGAGCTGGCACCAGGGCACGACCTAGTGGACACCAAATCCACGCCTCAACCTCCTCGTTGGTGATTTTGCATTCTTGTGGCCTACGAGCCAAACAAGCTCCCAGACCGCTCCCAAACCGTGCGCACCGTACCTACCCTAGTCGCTATCCTAGCAGGCCTATATGTACATTTTGAGTATCAGGTTGGCAAGACACTATAAGAACGCTATCATCATAACTGACTGGAAGGAGCCAAATTTCAAGTGGATGAAGATGCTCGGTGATGCAACCTCCAGGAGGCAAGGCAGTCCTCAAGAGCTAGATCATGTAGAACCTCAGAGGTGGCAAAACTGGCAAGTCTGAATCGCTTTGTGGTTCCATAGACGAACCTTTCACTAGGGTGCCAGGAGCTGAGGGGGGCCGAGTACAGCCACATCCAAGGCCCTGTCTGCTAGCTCTACCCGCTAACTACCTGCCTACCTACCTACCTATCTCAGCATTACTATCTACTCATCTCCATACTCCTACTTATCTCCTCTCCCTCCCTCTCACCACGTATCTGTTGCTTGCTAATCGGTACCGCTTCACTAGGGCAACGCATGTGATCAAATACCAGAGCAGGTGGACAGCGGTGGGCACCAGCGGCAGGTACAGCAGTTTACTAGCACGAGAAAACACCCAATATAAATTTAAATAACCTTTTCTGTAGCCCCCCATCACGCACGCTTGCCTACCCCCTGCCCTTGTTTTTAGTCGTCTCCAACCCCCGTATTTGACCACCCCCCGACCCCCTGTTCCTATGCTTGAACTAAAGGACACATTTATCAGTTTAGGGGCGTCCGCACAAGATTTAAACCAAATAAAAGAGCTTGTAGGGCGTGCACTTGAAACACGGGACCCCGTCAGCCTCAAAGTTCTCACTGGAGGCATCACAAACCAGCTGCTCAAGGCTGAGACAGCCAATCAAAGAGCGTTGGTACGACTTTTCGGTAAGGGTACTGCAACATTCATTAATAGAGACCGCGAGTCGGCGATCCACAGCCGCCTGGCCGAGCTCGGCATGGCCGCACCCCTCTACTGCCGGTTTGGCAATGGCATGATCTACGGCTGGGTCGCAGGGGTCCCCGCAAAGTACACAGACCTGAGCGACCCCGAGATTGCTCCTGTGATTGCCCGCAAACTGGGGGAATGGCACTCGCGGCTTTTGTGCAGCGATTTCCCCGAGTTTGGCCAGACCATCTATGACGTCATTGACGCGTGGATAGACTTGGTGCCGCTGGGGACGTTGCCGCTGGGCAGAGACGAATTGCACAAGGAGTTTGAGTGGTTCAAGGGGGTTTACGGGGACAAGGGGGGCCCGGAGGTGATTGGGCATAATGATTTGTTGTGTGGGAACATTCTCTTAAAAAGCGACAAAAGCACTAAAAGCACTAAAAGCACTCCAAAGGTGGACGCACGCGCCAACAGCACTCAAAAGGTGGACGCACGCGCCAACAGCACTCCAAAGGCTGACGGTGGTGCCAAAAGCACCCAAAAGGCTGACGCGACCGGATCGTCTGAGAAGGCCCACGCGGCTGAGCCAGAGAAGGCCAACGCGGCCCTATCCGTAGAGTTCATCGACTACGAGTACGCCCAACCGTGTCCCCGTGCTTTCGACATTGCAAACCATTTCATGGAATGGCAAGGATACGACTGCGACACCTCCAAACTACCAGACCTCGATTCCCCACTAATCCACAATTGGATCGCCACATACCTCCAAGCAGCCGGTTCCACAGACAGCGTCCCCCTGGTAATAAACCAAATCAAAACTTTCTGGGGGATGCCCGGCTTCTACTGGGGATTATGGGCTGCTATCCAGAGTGCCCAAAGCGAAATTGATTTTGACTATAAAAGCTACTGCGTGCAGAGGTTTAATGAGTATTTGGAGTGGAAAAAGCGATTGGCCAACTAGCCGCGTGAGATGACCTCTAATGTTGTGGCCGCGTGAGATGACCTCTACGAAGCGCGTGGTATGGCCTCAGACGTGGCCGCGTGAGATAACCATAACTGCGCGAGATGCTAACGTATCCGCGTGCCTCTTCCCCTGATACCTCTCTCCTAGCATAATAATCCGTCGTGAGAACGGCCTTAAAATAGATGTGAGCTCTGTAATAAGTACGGCACTTGGAGCACCAATTAGTGTAATACTCGCTGGCCAACTGCACGCTGGCGAGTAGACATCAACTCACCTAAAAGATGCTGGTGATATCCGTCCCTGAAATGGACTGGGCGTGTGAGATAGGCGAGACGCAAGCCCAGCCCCTAGAGCCGTGGGCCCGGACTCGTGACCCTAGATTTCCAGGCACCCCTAATTTCCAGATTCTAGATTTCCAGATTTTATGCTGCTGGCCAGACGCGTCTATTGAGTTAAGCAGTCCAGTGTCATAAACCCTCAATTTATAGACTCATATAGCTCGTTTTGATCTCACTTGATATAGGGCGTGTTCTTGAGTACCGGTTTTGACTGTAGTGACGGACTTGAATTGTTAACCAGATGTTTAGGCAAAGTCATTCCTAGTCAACTTGTCTGCTAGTCTTGTCAGTTATTCACTTGGTACTGCTGGTACTCATGTCACCCTGGCCTGGTGCCTAGCTAGGACCAGCCTGAGTACGACAGTTGCGAAGAGATACTGGAGCCAATGCCACCTGTTTACCAGGTTAACCTCCAACTCATTTGATCTAAAAGTGCACCATTAGCCTAAACTACAGCGAGCACCTAGTCTGCCCGCAACTACCAGCGATACTGCTGCTCACCTCACCGGCCGTATAAATAATTTAAATAGATTATAGCTGTGCCAAGCGGCTGTGCCAAGCGGCTGTGCCAGCGTTTATCTAAATGCGGCTACGACTACGCTACTATTTGCTAGATTGTGAATATAAATATGTGCGCCTGCGCTACATTATATATGATCTTCAAAAGGACTTTGAAGTCCCTGGGGTGTCCGCTCAGGGCTACGTTGCGGTCTAGGGGGTGGGTTGCGTCGCATTAGGCCCTCAGCGGTCTCGAGCTCATCCAAGTCCTGGGTAGTGTAATAGTCCATCTGGAACTCGGGGCTTTGCTCAAACCGGGCAGTCTGTCGCGATAAGTCGAGCGATTTGCGGGCGTCTTTTGATAGAGATTTGCGGGCCCACTCGCGCGGCCGCCGCTCGCCATCGTCGCGGTGCCAGTCGTGTTCCACATCATTAAGGTTGCGAATAGTGGAATCGTCGGTGTCCATCTCGAGCAAGTCCCTGTTCCAATTGTGCTCCTCGGCCAATACATTTTGTGACCCAACCCTTACCACGTCTGGGCTCGTCATGATATCCGCATGGCTATCGTTGTGAATCTGGTACGGCGTGCTTGAGCGTTTACCAGGAAGCCGCGACAACCGCTTGAGCCGGCCGCCACCGCCGTGTTTCTGGAACTGGCCCTTGGGGCGGTGCGGGTTGAGGTACTTGCCGGTATCGGGGTCATCAGCGGCCTGCGGGTTGGCCATAACCTGGTCAAACTCGCCGAGTTTCCATTGCTCGCGGATGATATCGACATCGAGCGGGTGGGCCACTGTGCGCACGTACAGAAAAGAAATGTGCGGCATCATGCACACGGTGATTCCAAGCAACAGCACGGCCCAGAAATTGAGCATCCCGTACACCTGGTTGGCGGCCTGGTAAAACTCGGCAGAGAGCGTGGTGCTGCTGTAGATGCCCATCCAAAAGAAGGTCAGCAGCGACGAGACAACCACCACCAGCGATGTGACCCAGTCCCAGCGGTACATGTTGCTCAAGACATAGGCGTTGTTGGCGAAAACGGCAATCGTGCAGCTCGAAACACCAATCCAGAACCGGTGGTTGCAAGGAGACCCGTGCATGCTCTCAAACCGGCCCGGCGAGTACATGAAATACGGGAAGAAGAACGCCACAAAAGACTGGAAAATGCCTTCAAACATGTACAGCCAGAACTTGAGTTCTGTAAAGTCCAAGCGCATGATACCTCTGCGGTACAGCTGCGGCACTGCCAGCGAGATCTTGTCGGGCACGTCCTGGTCAAAGATACCCATGAGGATGATCGGCAGCGAGGTGAACGCCAAGTTGAAAAACATAACAATCGTATAGTCATAGAGATAACTCATATCGAAATCGTTGAAGATACCGTACCAGAAAAGCGTCAGCGTGAACACAACGTTTTTGTAAAAAAAGTTTGGAATCATCTCGGCCAGACGCTTGTAATCCCAGCGGCCGTGCACGAGCACCAGCCGGCCCAAGTACCGAAACTGGCCCACACCGTAATCGCTGCTCATGACGGCCTGGCGACCTTCCTCGCCGGCAATACCCACGCCGATATCTGCTTCCTGGATCATGGCCACATCGTTGGCACCGTCGCCGATACTCAGGGTAATGACCCCCAAGGTCGAGCGGACCATGCGCACCACGGCGGCCTTTTGCGCGGGCGAGACACGGCAGCAGAGCACGGAGCTGCACTGTTTGCACAGCAACAAAAACTTGTGCTGGATAGCCGGGTGCAGCGCCAGTTTGAGGGCGTCTCCATCGATAACCACCGCGTGCGTGGCCTGCGGGACGCTGTGGTCGTGGCGCGCTGCTTCGAGCTCCTCGTGGCTGCCCTGCATGTGGAAATACTTGTGGAGGTACTCGTCGATTTGCGCGGCAACGCTGGCCTCGTCGTTGTTCTCCACCTTGAGCACCAGCAGCGACATCTCGTTGGTGAGCAGGTTGCACGAGAACCCGATATTGATGGCAGTCTCGACTTTATCGCCAGTGAGCACCCACAACTTGATGCCTCCGTCGGCCAGCAGCGAGATGGTGTTGGCTACACCGTCCTGGAGCCGGTCCTCAATAGCGGTACCGCCCAACAAAGTGAGCTCGCGCTCGATGCTATCGGCCACCTCCTCGAGCTTTTCTTCGCGGTTTTCAATCGCTGCGGCCGCCAGTTCGTGCGCGCTGTTCCACTTCGCATACTGCTGAGGCGTCAGCTCGCGTTGAGCAATGCAGAGCGTGCGCAGACCTTCATTGGCAAACTCCTCGAGCTGCACGGCCGTTTTTTCCCGCAACTCTTGCTGGACTCCGGGCGCCAGCCGCTCGTAAATGATCGAGTCGGCACCTTTACAGATAAGCAGGATCCGCTCGCCAAACTTGACAATTGCGCTCATACGTTTACGGGTAGAATTGAACTCGAGGATATTGAGGATCTGGAACTCCTGCTCTTTACCCTGGACGTTCACCAGCACACCTCTGCGGGTACGACCCTCGAGGGCGAATCCTACGTCGCGAGCGGCCGAGACAAGCGCTGCCTCGTCGGGGCTCTGAGCCTTGAAATCCTTGTGGCCGGGGATATCTGCCGCTGCTTCCGTGATGACCGAGTTGCAGATTGCCAGGCACAGCATGAAATGGTAGTTTGCCTCGGCCTGTTGCTGCCCAGAAGCTCCCTCGAGGTCCTTGACATAGTCGTAGGAAACAAACTGCACGCGGTCCGGGATCAGGTACGGGTTATCGCTGATGCCGCGCAACTTTTCAATCATGTTTTTCTTGTCCTCGGCAATCTCAAACTGCATTTGGCGGCTTTTCTCCTCCACATCAATACCCTGGCGCTTATTGAGCCCGGCCATGGCCTCGGTGTAGGCTTTACCGTACGCGACGCCATTAATTGTGCATTTACGAAACTCCATGACGTTTTGCGTGAGCGTTCCCGTCTTGTCGCTGAAAACGTACTCAATCTGGCCCAGATCGTCGCTGATGTTCCACGATTTGGGCGTGCACGGGTACTCGAGCTTGTCATAGTACATGTAGCAGTCGCTATAAATGAAAAACGCCTGGCACGTTTTGACGATTTCAATCGAAATGTAGAGCGAGATGGGCACCAAGCTCTGGTAGAGAATGACGGCGGCCCAGAACGTTACAATGCCGTCCACTGCCGGGTTATCGTTGGCGCCGGTGTCGAATATTCGCGTCGAGGTGCGCTGGCCCCTGTGTTTGATGCCGTTGATGAGACCAGAAACAAGACAAAGAATAAACAGCAAAATGAAATTGTAAATGACGTACTTGTTGAGCGACCGCTGGATAAACGAGCGTTTCGTGGGCGTGATGCCCGAGTTCATCATGATTTTAGTGTCCATGCCCGTGTACACCACCACACCGATAACCCACTCGGTGTTGCGGAGCGTGCATCCGCGCAGCAGCAAGTTGTTGATACTGATGGGTTCGCTTTGCGTGAGGCCTTCGTGGTCCCAGCGGGCAACTCCATGGTACTGGTACAGGTTGGGCATGGGCCCCTCGGACTCGACCCAAAACGAGGCCTTGGCGGCGTCGCTGGCCCGTTTAATGCCTCTGCCGCACCGTAGCGCCTGCCTTACCTTGAGGTTAGTCTCGCCGTCGAGGTTTTTCGTCTCGACATAGCACGCACCGTCGTCTTCGCTGGTGGAGAGGATAAGCAAATCGGCCGGCACCTCCTCGTCGCCTCTGATTTTGACGAAATCGCCCACTTTAACGTTTTTCCAAAACTGCGTTTGGAATTTCACCTCGCCGGGGTGGATGCTCTGGTCAATGATGGACTCTCCGGGTGCCAGGTCGTCGGGTGGGCTGAGGTCGTCGAGCTGGTACTCGCCCGAGTAGACGCTCGCGTTGTCGAGGGTGTTGGCAAATTTGGGCTTGAACGTTTTGCCCTTCTTTTCTGCGCGTTTGCGCGAGATGTAGTTGCCGAACCGCATAAAGCTGTGCGAGGTGCCCTTTTTGATTCTGCGCCAGAGGCTGATTTTCTCCTCGTTGACGTTGACGTTGGGCACGTTGAGCACGAGCGTGCGCATGTTGTTGATCTCGAGGTCCAGGAGCGTGCGGCGGTAGTCCTCGATGGCGTCCTTGACGGCGGTGATGCACACAATCACCACAATGGGCACGGCCGCGAGCCCCGGGCTCTGCACGCCAAAGATGCGGAACGCACCCAAAATAACAATAAACAGGAAATAAATGTTGGCCACGTTGCGGAACTGCAGGTAAATGTTTTTCGGCAAAAACGAAAGCGGCGTGTACTTTGTGGTGCGGATTTTGTTTCGCGTGAAATCCTGCGTGGGGAGGCCCGTTTCCTTGTCGCGCCACACGTCGGGGAGGTCCATGTTGAGGAAAATCTGGCGGCCAACCGAGACCGGCTCGGCGTCCTCGACTTTCTTCTTTTTCTCAGCGTGCGGGCGGTGGAAGAGCGACTTTTGGCGTTTCGGCGCTGTTTTGTGACGCTGCGTGCCCCACCGGCCCCGCTGGACGCGCGAATCCTTGCGGTTGAGGTCCGAGGCCGCCGGCAGCTCCCCTAATTGGTCCGCCGAGTCCTGCTCGCTGAGCTCCTCGTCCTCGGGCATGAACGATACAACATGCCGCCTCCCGGGCGACGACACAGCCGCCTGCGGGGGCTCTGTGTACACCTCATTTGTCTCAAACGGGTTGTTCATGACAAGTTGGTGATGTGTGATCTCGATTTGTAAGGGCGGGCAGAGCTAAGGTGCCGGGAGGTAGCGGGAGCCGGCCGAGTGGGAGGCTGCCTGGCTTAGCAAATTAGGTTTAATTGGGTATGGCTGGAGAGTTGGATTGGTTGGAACGGCAAGGTTAGATTGGTTATGGTGGCCGTGGTTATGGTTGTGGTTATGGCTCCAACGGTTTGGTGGCGGTGGCGGTGGCGATTCCGGGGTAGTGGTGGGTAAAGGTGGGCTTTTATGGGCTGGTGGGTGGGCTTTTATGTGTAGATATACGTGTTTGTGTTCGCGATGGACGTCATTTCTGACCTTGGCTGGCATTCGGGCTGGCATTCGGGCTGCTGATGGCTGGCTGCTGGTGGCTGGGCATGCACGTCGCCACAACTATGCGTCACGGAGGGGTGTGTTTTCGGTGTTCCTGGTGTGCGAGGGAGGATCTAATTCTAAAATAAGCGGTTGTGGCATGTGCAGGCTCAAAAAGTCTACAAACTTGTACCTTTAGCAGCTAATTTCGAGGCTTCCATGTGTAGCCTCATGCACGTTGCCACAATTTGGATCATGGAGGCGTTATTTCACTATTCCCGGTGTGCGAGGGGGATAAATTACAAAACCTGAGATCCGCATGTGTACCAAATTATAATTAAAAGTAATAATTACCTTCCGCAGCTAAATTTCGAGGTTCCCAAAGGTAACTTCATGCACGTCGCCACAACTATGCGTCACGGAGGGGTGTGTTTTCGGTGTTCCCGGTGTAAAAGTGAGGATCTAATTATAAAAATGCAATTTTGGGGTGTGGAAATTTACAACTTGGAGTAAGAATTGCCCTCGGCAGCTAAATTTCGAGGTTCCCAGAGGTAACCTTATGCACGTTGCCACAATTGCATCCTGGAGGGATCGAAATTGCCATATCCCCAGCGGTTCGCAAGCCCATATTTCAAACTTAGGCCTACCCTATCCATAATTGTAGAATTACCCAAAATTTCAGCCCCAACACTAGTTCAACACCTTGAAACGCCTGTATGCACGCGCCACACCTGTGCGTATCCGGCCTGGCCAAGGCCATATACCGAATGAGCCTAAAAAGTCTTTGATCCGTCAGCTCTTTCCAATTTTACCCATACTAGTCTACGCGACGCAATCCGCTCCAATCTATTCTGGCTGCTAATATAAAATTACAAGGATCGCTTAGTTTAGTGCTGAATGCTGTTAGCTCCGTCAGCTCCTAGTAGACTCTAGGCTCCCAAGGCTAGTAGGCTGTCATCTCAGGCTAGTGGAATGCGGCGCCACAACTATGCGTCATGAAGGGGTCCAAAAATAACCATACTACCGGCGGTTTCAGGATTTTATTTCTTGAACCCCCGAGTATTTCAACGACTATTGGATATTTTTGTAATTGTTTAGCCCAGGAGCAGGCTGGTTGGTGCCACATGCACACGCCATATGCACGCCACATTTACTACTAGTAGGGTCTATAGAGTCTACTAGGCTCCGGCTGACTGCTGGCACCCGGTACGCAAGTACTGGAATGAGCAGTGTAACAGGCAAGTAGCTGAATAAAATATCAGAACTGTAAATACCAAACGGCCAACCGGCGTCTGTAGCAGCCCGTTAAGCAGCCCGTTAGGCAGCCGTGGTTAAGCAGCCGTAGTTAAGCAGCCTGTGTATGGCCAACGCGGCTCATCTGCGTATAGCCAACGCGGCTTAATCTATCTAAATTACATCATTAAACACTCGCAGCACTCTTCGCACGCGAGAATGGCCAAGCAGGCGGCGCAGCATCCGCAGCAGCATCCGCCGCCGCCGCTCTGTTTTTGGGGCTGCTGGACATAAACGGGCTGCTGCTGGTAGCCCTGCTGGTAGCCCTGCTGGTACCCTTGAGGGGGGCCCTGCTGGTAGTAGCCGCCCTGGCCGCCGGGGGGGCCGCCGTGGGGGGGACCGTAGTTTTGGTTTTGGTTCTTGGTTAGAGCTGTAGAGAGGAGCAAACTATCGCTGCAAAATACTTACATAGTATCCTTGGTTACTCATTGTAAACCTCCCAGCAGACCCCGTGGCTTATAAGACGCTGCACGGTGTATGCACGCGCCAGCACTGCCCTAACCCAGAGTGTGACGCGAGGGGCGAATTCTGCAAAGTTTAGGCTGCAGCGGGTAGGCACTTTAGGCACTTTAGGCACCTCAACTGGCTGCAGACTCTAAAGTGTTGTAAACTTAGAGGTGCTGCTACTAAAGGTCTAGCCCCGGTGAGTTCTTGTCAGTTTGTGGCTCGGTGTGGGCTTAGGAGAGCCCCAAAGTGGGGGGCCCAGCAGCTAGTGCTGTTAGTTCTGTAAAACTCGTGGCATTCTCACAGTCTTGGATGTAGAATAAGCCTGACTGGCCTTTACATAGCTCCTACGACCTAGCAATTAGGAACATTTAGAGACTCTTGAGCATTTAGGTTCACGCCAGATGTGGCAGATATGCCTGGGCACTCTACAGTACAGATGAATTGGGTGCACTCGCAGCTATGTCGCCTTCCAACGCATATCTACTAGCAAGTTTCTAGGTATGGGACTGAAGGTATCGGTTTTGGTCTAGCCTGTAGGTTCTGCTGCGATCTAAATATCTCGATACCCCCTGCCCGAAACCGGTAGCCGACTAGGATCGAGCATCACAACTCCTACGGGTATAGGCCTATGCAAATAGGAGGTACAACTGTCAAAGTGGCTTAACGTGTTGAAGCGACTATAACTATATGCTCTAGGGTATCTAATTGAGCTCAATCCAAACTTAATTCTGGAATCAAGTCCTGGAGTCTGTGAAGCTCTCGTCTCAACTTCCCGAGCGTTTGCAGCAAGTCTTCATGCTGCTGGTCGCGTGCGAGTCCTATATCCAGTTCACTCCTGGCACAGTGATCTAGCCCCGGAAAACTCTCAGGTACTGCTCTGATGAAAGCCTCGTCACTAGACAGCCTTTTGCTAACGTAGTATACTGAGCGATAGTCGTGCTTGACAGCAGCCGTGGCCACCTCAAGGTCGTCTCGCAGCGCTTCACTAGCAAACCTCAGCGCCCCATCCCGAAACATCGAGTTCTCAGCCTCGGGAACTTTGCCAGATAATACAGCCGCGAGAACCAGGCTTTTATCGTTCTGGAATGCCGGGAAAAACTTGAGCATGGACCCGTCCCTTGTGCAGGCTGCCCACGCGACGTCGCGGTCATGGAGCAGCTCGGGGGCCAATTCACTCGCTACAGATTCCAGACCAGCGAAATCGCTCAAACCAAAGTATGTGATGATCAGGTTCTTGTCTGCCACCGCCCTCCAAGACGCGGCGCCCCGCATTAGTTGGCCGAGTCCAAGGTACTCGTTGACATTTTCAATTTCCAAAAGAGTGTACGAACAAGTTCTTCTACCAAAGTTCCACAGGATGGCCATGTCCTCGAGATCCTCGGCACTAGACACTCTGCGGAAAGTCTCATATACCCCACTCTCAACGCCATACGGGTTGAGCCGTTTCCAAAGACGGTCGCTGGTAAACAGTTGATGAGACCTTTTCGATATTGTAGCCAGCCGCGCATATACAAAGGGATTTGGCTCTATATGCTGCACCACTAGGTACCAGATATCCTCGTTCAGAGTGACTGTCATGGGTCGTGATAGGGGATGCAGCTATTTAAGTATCTTAGCGGGTCCCTAGTATATGTCCCTACTGGATCATCAGGATCTCGCTACTCCAGGGGACCCACACCTGCTGAGATGGTCGACGTGAAAGAAGCTGGCACGGTCCTTGATTAGAGTTGATATAATCAAGCTAATAAGTGAACGCGTTGATGTCGTCAATATTAGCTGAACTCCAGCGCTCTAGCCTTGCCTGACTAGGGTACCTGCTGGACAATCGTTCTTGGTGGGTCCATAGTGACTAAAGCGGACAAAACATGCAGCCTCAACCCATTCGCGGGCCCCAGTAAGCCCTATACATCCCAATATACAATAGAGCTAATTGGATTCTTGCCCTTATGATACCTTAAAAGCACAGTACCTAACCAATCTATATCAAGACACGCATATGCCTAATGCATGCCGTGGATAAGTCTAGCGCCGGCTCTGGCTGATAACCGATAAAACAATCACTTAATTTGGCACCATCTTTCAGTCCACCCAGCCTGCTTGATGCTAGTTACGCGGACGCTCAAAGCACAGCAGCGGAGTAAATCGGCCAGAGTTTCCCACAAATTGACCTAATTTCACGCCTGTGTATACACTTGGGCACCTCAATATTGGATGGCTTGTCCCCACTTTGGCAACGACAGAGCTTCAGCAGCAATCAAACACCATGAGCACCCTAAAGTCTCTGCTTGTGACCGCTTGCACAAGCACCGCACCGTTCATTGCCGCAAACCTTGACGCAGGGTACCTTGATCGTCTCAGAGCGACAAAAAGCTTCCTGGCATAGAATCACCAGGGCACGAGGGACTCTAACCAGCCTAGGGCATTTTACGGACTAGCGTTTAGTTGACCTGCAAGAGCTCAAGAGGACTCCGAGGCCTGCAGCACGTGCCTTCACGATGCCGAGAGGCATAGACCCTGATCACTTCCCAGCGTCTTTTGTAATCGCGCATATAACGCCAGCAGATTACATAAATACATGCATAAATTTAACGGGAGTAAATTTCCCAGCTTCAAATTTAGCTTGT